>BQNB010038403.1:0-38190 GCA_026074375.1 Tanacetum coccineum | reverse complement strand
AACCAAAAGGGTTGAAGAAAACCTGCACATTAACTTCTTAGAGAACAAACCAAATGTTGCAGGAAAAGGACCAACTTGGCTTTTTAATATTGACTATTTAACTGATTCTATGAATTATCATCCTGTTAGTTCAGGAATCAAGCTAATCAACATGCAGGTCAACAAGAAGCTAACCAAAATGCAGGTACAAAAGATATTATTGAAGCAGGGGATTCTGAATAAAAAGAGGATGAATCTGCTCAAGACTGCTTTGTACTGCCAATATGGCCTTCTTATTCTTCAACAATCACTCCTTATTTAAAGACAGATGAAAAGAGAAAAGGTCCAAGAGAGGAAGAACAAGTCTTTTTGGATGAACTTGAAAGACTTAAGAGGCAAGAAAAGGAGGCTAATGAGAAAGCTGAAGCTCTCAGGAAGCAGTATACACAAGAAAATGAGAACTTGGTTATACAAGCAGGAGCTGCTAAGGCTAGCAGTACTAACATTTTTGGTACTGTTAGCACACCAGCTAAAGCTAGCAGTACTAAACTAGTTAATATTGTTGGCATACCAGTTAGTACTGCAAGTCCTAATGAGGGACTATCTCTTTCTGATCCATCAAATCCTGAACAAGATGATTCAGAAATACCTCCACTTGAGGATATTTATCAAAATTCTTCTGATGGTATTTTTACTACTTCATATAGATTATCTCTTCTCATCCTTCAGCCCTTATTCTAGGAGATCCAACCTCAGCAGTTTAAACAAGAAGCAAAGTGAATATAAGTTCTGGAGCTCATGCTTTTGTTAGCTATGTTCAAAAGCAAAGAAGAAATAATCATAAGGACTTCCAATACTGTTTATTTGCTTGTTTCCTATCTCAAAATGAACCCAAGAAGATTTCAGAAGCACTTGAAGATGAAAGTTGGGTTGATGTTATGCAAGAAGAATTGTTGCAGTTTAAGATACAAAAGGTTTGGGTCTTAGTAGATTTGCCTTGTGGGAAGAAGGCTATCGATACAAAGTGGGTTTATCGAAATAAGAAGGATGAAAGAGGAGTTGTTGTAAGAAATAAAGCAAGGTTAGTTGCTCAGGGACATAGGCAAGAAGAAGGGATAGACTATGATGAGGTTTTTACTCCTGTGGCCAGGATTGAAGCCATAAGGATCTTTTTAGCCTTTGCCTCGTACATGGGCTTTTTAGTCTATCAAATGGATGTGAAACGTGCCTTCCTTTATGGGAAAATTGATGACGAGGTATATGTGTCTCAACCACCAGGTTTTCAAGATCCTAAATATCCTCATAAAGTCTACAAAGTTATAAAAGCTCTCTATGGGCTACATCAAGCTCCTAGAGCCTGGTATGCTACTTTATCTACTTTCTTGTTAAAGAATGGCTATAGAAGAGGTACTATTGACAAAACTCTCTTCATAAAGAAGGACAAACATGATATCATACTAGTTCAAGTCTATGTGGATGATATCATCTTTGGGTCTACAAAGAAATCTTGGTGTAATGAATTTGAGGCATTAATGAAGAGTAAATTTCAAATGAGTTCAATAGGAGAGCTCACTTTATTTCTTGGATTACAAGTTAAACAGAAGGAAGATGGTATCTTTATTAGTCATGATAAGTATGTTGCAGAAATCCTGAAGAAGTTTGACTTTGCAAATGTTAAGACTGCTAGTACACCTATTGAGACTCAGAAGCCTTTAGTCAAGGATGAGGAAGCCAGTGATGTAGATGTCCATCTCTATAGGTCCATGATTGGCTCTTTAATGTACTTGACTGCTTCTAGGCCTGATATTATGTTTGCAGTCTGTGCTTGTTCTAGGTTTCAGGTCACTCCAAAGTCCTCCCATCTAAGTGCTGTCAAGAGAATTTTTAGGTATCTAAAGGGCAAACCCAAACTGGGTCTTTGGTATCCTAGAGTGTCTTCATTTGACCTGGAATCCTACTCAGATAGTGACTATGCTGGAGCAAATCTTGACAGGAAATCCACAACAGGAGGTTGTCAATTTCTTGGCAGGAGACTCATTTCTTGGCAATGCAAAAAGCAGACCATTGTGGCTACTTCTACTACAGAAGCAGAATATGTTGCTGCTGCAAGCTGTTGTGGGCAGGTTTTGTGGATTCAAAATCAAATGTTAGACTATGGGTTCAACTTCATGAACACAAAGATCTACATTGATAATGAAAGCACCATTTGCATTGTAAAGAATCCAGTATATCATTCCAAAACAAAGCACATTGCTATTAGGCACCACTTCATAAGAGATGCTTATGAAAAGAAACTAATTCAGGTGCTTAAAATCCACACTGATGACAATGTAGCTGATCTACTAACCAAGGCATTTGATGTTAGCAGGTTTCAGTTCTTGGTTGTTACTATTGGGATGATAAATCCATAAGCTGCATTGGTTAAAGGGAGGCAATATGCTGTGTTGTATAGTTTGTATGAAGAAACATGTTAACCATAGGTGATGCATTTCCAGAGGTTTGATAGAATTTAGAGAGTCATTGAGAAGAGTTACTGATGGTACTGAAGCACTCCTGATACCTACATTGTTCATTCTTTGGTTGGACAAAGTTAGTACCGACAGTGCAAAGTTAGTACCGCTGGGCAAAGTTTGTACCGCTATAGAGACGTTGAAGAAAAATACCGCCAAGGGTACAAAGTGTAAATTGAAACGGTTTCCTTGAAATTAGGTCTCCTAAACCTATATAAACCCATCTCAATTGCACAGTTCCTTACGCAATCTCTCTCAAATACATTCGTATCTACAAGCCCTAATATCTCTCTTAACGACGATCTCTCTTTCAAGTACAATGGCTGTTCTTGATTCATGTCC
Source organism: Tanacetum coccineum (assembly GCA_026074375.1). Taxonomy (NCBI): domain Eukaryota; kingdom Viridiplantae; phylum Streptophyta; class Magnoliopsida; order Asterales; family Asteraceae; genus Tanacetum; species Tanacetum coccineum. The sequence goes on along the minus strand of BQNB010038403.1, from coordinate 35,359 downwards.
TAAGCACAACATGGTCGCGTATTTGGAGAAGTCTGAAGGGAATGCAGAGTTTCACGAGATCATTGATTTTCTTAAGCGCAGTTCCATTCATCATGCTCTCACTGTAAGTCCTGTTGTTTCTACTACATTTGTTAAACAGTTTTGGACGTCTGCTAAGTCCAAAATAATCAACAATGTTAGGTACATTACTGCCAAAGTAGCTGGCAAGCCTGTGTCTATCTCTGAGGCATCAATAAGAAGTGATCTTCTTTTTGATGATGCTAATGGGATAGACTCATTACCTAATCAGGCTATATTTGATGCTATACAGCTTATGGGGTATGAAGGGGATTTAACAGTGTTAACATTTAATAAAGCTTTGTTTTCACCCCAATGGAGGTTTTTATTTCATACAATGAATCATTGTCTTAGTTCAAAAAGCACCTCTTGGGATCAAATTCCTACTAATATTGCCACTGCTGTCATTTGTTTAACATCTAATCAGAAGTATAATTTTTCCAAATTAATCTTTGATGGTATGCTTAGACATTTAGATGCTAAGAAAAAGTTTGTAATGTACCCACGTTTTATTTCTATCTTTTTAGATAAACAACTAGCTAATGTACCTGTCCCTTTAGATCATTTTCTTGTAAATACCTTAACTAGTAAAGTCTTTTCTTTCATGGTTAACAAGGGTAAACATTTCTCAGGGAAAGTCACCCCTTTATTTGCTGCTATGTTGGTACAACCAACTGAGGATGAGGGTGCTCCTTCAGAAAGACCATCTAAAGCACAACCTACACCTTTTCCTGCTCACACTAGTGAAGTACCTATTGAGTCACAGAGACAAGGAGATTGATGAAAATATACTTAGTACTGAAGATGGACTTAGTACTGACAAGGAGAAGGTTAGTAGACTCATCTCCTGCTCAAACTAGTGAGGTACCTATTGAGCAACAGACTGACCTATCCCCAAGACCTTCACCCACTCCTATTATTCCTGATTCTGTCCCAGAAACTTCTGGTGAGAATCTTGGAGGTCATTCATCCAGTGATAAATCCCTTTCAGGGAATGAGGGTGACATGACTCTCCAAAGTGTCTATGATCTTTGTCTCTCTCTATGTGCACAGGTTTCAGATCAAGCCAAGGAAATACAACTCTTGAAGGCTCAGATCACAAAGCTCAAGAAACAAGCTAAACCTGTCATCAAACATCATAGAGCATGGCTGAAAAGTGTCTCATTGAAGCAAAGATTCCCAAGCAAGAGCTTCTCAAAGAAACATAGGGTGCACAAAGAGTCTGTATCCAAACAAGGGAGGAAGGTTGCTAAAGGTGAATCATCAGTTCAAAGAGATCCTCTGTTTGATACAATTCCTGAAGATTCAGTTGATCATATGGAGACAGAGAATGCTCAGGATGAGGGAAGGACAAGAGAAATGGTGGATGAAGACAAGGAGATTGATGAGATTAGACTTAGTACTGAAGATGTACTTAGTACTGACAAGGAGGTAGTTAGTACCGACAAGGAGGGAGTTAGTACCGACAAGGAGAAAGTTAGTACTGACAGACCAATAGTTAGTACTGACGGATCCAAAATTAGTACTGATGAACATATTGAAGGTACTGAAGAGCACAATGAAGGTACTGAAGAACATATTGAAGGTACTGAAGAGCAAATTGAAAGTACTGATGGGCAAAGAGAAGGTACTGAAGAGAAAGTTGAAAGTACTGATGGGCAAAGAAAAGGTACTGAAGATCAAACTGAGGAAGAAATTGCTGCTCAAGCCACTCAAACACCTACTCAAACACATACTTCTACAGTCTTTGGAGATGATGAAACAATAGCTAAGGTTCTTCTAAACATGAGTCAAGCCAAAGCTGTTTCTAGAGAAAAGGAGAAAGGAGTAGAGTTGAAAGATATTGAAGAAGCTGACAAACCTAGACCTACCTCTACAAGATCACTTCTAACTCTAAAGCCTCTTCCAAAGATTGATCCAAAAGACAAAGGAAAGAAGAAGATTGAAGAGGAGGATGAATCTGAAAGTGAATCTGATGGTATTCCTCAAGCTGAGAAGAAGTTTAAGCAGCTTGAAAGTGATGAAGAGTTGGCTAGGAAAATGCAAGAAGAGTGGGAAGAAGAAGAGGAAAGAAACAAAATAGCTGAAGAAAAAGCTGCCAATGAAGCTCTTATAAGAAACTTTGATGATATAAAGGCAAGGATTGAGGCAGATAGACTTCTTGCTGAAAAGCTTCAAGAACAAGAAAGAGAGCAATTTACAATAGAAGAAAGAGCAAAGTTCCTTCATGACACTATTGCTGCTCAAAGAAGATTTCTTGCTCAATAGAGATCAGAAGCTATCAGGAACAAACCACCAACCAAGAATCAACTTAGAAATCAAATGATGACCTACTTAAAGCATGTAGGAAACTACAAGCATGCTGAATTGAAAGTCAAGAAGTTTGAGGAAGTACAAGCTTTGTATGAGAAGATTAAGAGGTCTGATGAAGATTTCATCTCTATTGGGTCTGCTGAAGATGAAAGGTTGATCAAAAGGATGAATGAGAAAGGAGTTGATTTATCTAAAAGTGAAGTGATCAAGGAAGAAAGTAAAGAAGAAGTCCAGGAGGAAAGTAAAGAAGAAGAGAGTACTAAAAAAAGAAAACTTGGTACTAGGAAGAAGATGCAGTCAAGGAAAAGAAGATATATTCAAAACACTTCTGAAGATGATAGTGACAAAGAGAATGATGAGCTGAGATTACATTTAACAATAGCTCCGGATGAAGAAAAAGAAGTGGATTATGAAATACTTGACAGAAAATACCCTATCAAAGAATGGAAGACAGAATGTCTTGGAACTAAACCACAGACTGATCAAGCTGAACACATTGAAGAGATTAATCAAAATGTGGTGATTAGAAGCAATGGACAAAAGAGATATTTTAGCACTTTGATGAGAGTATTGTCCATATTTGATAGAGAAGATTTGAATGCTGTGTATCAACTGGTAATTCCTCAAGTGCAAGAGAAGAATACTTTCATCATCAAGTGAAGAAGTATTACACCTCAAGTGTGTATTGCAATCTTGTTGCATCCATATCACAAATTTGTAAATCAATTGTATATCTTGTATTTGTGTGTAGTAGCTAGATCTTGGTGATCTTTGTAAGTATAGTTAGATCGTGGTGATCTTATCAAGTAGTGTTAGATAGTTGTGATATAAGCAGTTTGGTGAAGTGAAGTTATGAAGAAGTCTTGAAGTTGTGAAGAAGTCGTGAAGTTGTGAAGTCGTGAACAAGTCGTGAAGTTGTGTTGTGATAGATTGGTTCTAGCTAAGATTAGAACTCGACATTTAGCTTTGTGTCGTAAATCGGTGTAAGCAATGTTGTGTACGGTTTTCTCCACCATAAGGGAGTTTGTTGACATAATGAAGAAAACTCTCGAGTTTGGTGCTCGGGGTGTGGAGTAGGGCGAAGAGGTGCTTCGTTACCGAACCACTATAAATCCTCGCGTTGTGGTTTGATTGTTCTTACTCTTATCTCTTGTCTTACATTACTTTCTCATATCATTCTATTGATTGTTTAGATAAGTATATTGATCATATTGTGCAAGTGTTGAAATCACATAAAGTCGAATCTAAAAGTTTACAAACACTTTAACACCTTAAATTTAAAAAGCGGTAAACTATTCAACCCCCCTTCTAGTTTTCCACACAATGTTCTCACCCCAAAAGTTGAAATAGTAAAATAGTAAAAGCGTGAGGCTATGGACTTACCTTTAGCAAGTAGTGAGCGTAAACAGTCAACGAACCAAGAGTGCAAGTAAACGTTCCTAACCGCGACCTAATTTCGAGAGACGCGCTTTAGAAGTAGGTATTGTAGTATGAATACTTTTATGAAATGTTTATGAAAGACAATATCATCCACATGCGTTTGTGTCTTTGTTAAGTTAGCAAAAATGTGAGGTCTTTAGTTAAATTTACGACACTTAGACAAAAACTTACGATTTTTGGAAAGTTTAGAAATCCGGGATGTTAATACCGTCCTCTAACATTTGTTAAGTCCATTAACCCTAAACGCACTAAGGAATCAATAGGAGCTAGATACATTGTATAAGAATTCAATCTAGACCCTTCTAAAGGAATCCTAGGACCAAAATTGTACCAAGGAGACATAAGTGCTAGAATTTAGAAAGGGTGTTGGTAAAAGAGGGGGGACGTATAGAGGGAGAACAAGGGGGACCAAACTTGCTAACTTTTGATTTTTCTTCCATTAGATATTTATTTAGGATATTTAAAATATCAAGGCTTACATAAAGATTTATTTTCTTGTGATATTTACGATACCAAGCCGGAACGCATCCGGAACGTTTCTCAGTTCCACGCGGGATAACTTCTCGATTTTTGGTCAGGTCAACACGTAACTTATAAAAAGTCAACTTATGCACGCAAATGGAAAGATTTTTGACCTGCGAATTTATGGTGTGTCACATGCATGCACATGTCAAAAGTTTAAGAGTCTAGAATCAAGGGAGTACCAAATTTAGTAGCAATGGCACTCAATTCATTCTTGCTAAACGCCGTCATAGGGACACCATGAAGTTTAACCCAAATCAGAACATTACCAACATCTTTTTTTAATAAGTTCACATTCGGATTCTACTTTTTCAAAATAAGTGCATTATTGCGAATAAACCAAGAACCACTCTCAAGCATTGCTTCTAAACAATCCTTAGAGCTAAACTGGAAGAAAAATAACTTGTTAGACAAGTTAACCATTGATTTAACCAGTTCATATTTACTCCAAGTATTCCTAACACAGTTAGCAACAACAGGGTAAGCCACCCGCTTTCCCAAAAAGAAACCATAAGCCGTATTAGCAATGTGTTCACTAATAGCTCTAATAGACTTCAACAGGATAGCCACATCAGCCCTGTTTCCCGCCGATGTAATTAAAGTGCGAAAATTCATGCTTTTTCTACTTGGTTCACAAGTAAATAATTTAGCATATGAAGTAGGCCCCGAAAGAATCGGACCCGTATTATTAAGATCAGTAGTAGGCGAATCAGTAACATTAATCGTAACGGAATCGGTATTCGGAGCCGTAGTACCAATCGATGTCGAACACGTTCCAATATTTCCTTCCTCCATACCATTCCTATTCCCATAATCAATTGGAGCAGTAACACCAATCGGAGCAGTAGTACTTGGCTCGTCTCCAACAGACAACACCACGGTAACATTAGCCGAGCCATGTTGTTTCTGCTTTACACTTCTCCCTCCCCACCCCCTTATGACTCAAAAAACTGCGTTCCATACCTGACACATAAGATCCGTACGCAACCAGTAGCAGCAATATCCAATCCTTTCGACAACAATCCTAGCTATGCTCAGCAATGAAACCACACAAATCAACACTTAAGACACAAGGCACGTCACGTATACCAAAATCGAACCACAAACCCTAAAAGTATGTAGATCGTATTAGCAGCAGCGAGGAAGATCGATACCAAACACAACAATAATAATAAAACGAGACCCTAAACTAGGGTTCTTCAGTAACACGTATCACCACAGTAGTGATTGCAAACACACGAAAAGGAATAAAATGATGAAGGTCTCATCAAACCTTAGAAAGCGATTAGAAACAAACCAAAGTCAAAAAACAGTTCAAATCATTATTAAACCTAAACAAGTCACGAGTCTGACTAAGTAAGGATCAAATAGGCGTTTAATCCTACACAAGAAAGATTCGGTATTGATTAAGTGATTAGAAGAACGAACGAAAGAAAGTCGATTTAGGGTTTTTGTGAGGTCGCCAAAATCGCAAGAGCCAAGGGGGATCACTTTCTTGTGATGAAGACCTAGTTTGACACCACAGCAAAGCCAAAAATAGTTTTTTATGACGATTTAGAAGATATGGTTTTTAAACTACATAATTGGCATAAATTTTACTCCGTATTTCTTTGCCAATGTATATAGAGAATGTTGTAAGAAAGAATAAAAATCTAAACGCAAGAAGGGTACTTATAGGGTGAGTCGCTATCACAAATGCTGTCGACATATCTTTTTCTCATAATGATGTGACGTCCGCGGTGACTAGCATTAATTATACTATCGTAAGATGTTGTGTAACCTATCATATTACATCGGTTGTTATCTTATTGTTATCAACGAATAATTATAACATAGTTTATCGTATACTATCATTGTGACATTAGCGATAGCTTTTGAGGAAGATCGTGACAGTTTCACGTTCTCAATTTATGATATGGGAAAGAAATGATAGTTTTCGCATTTTTTTATTTATAACATGAAAACTCACATAGTGCACTTGTATGCTTTGATAGATGGAGGTGATTTGTACACACATTTATTTTTGCCACTCATTACTAAATATGCATCTTGATATTATACTGTGTGCATCAACGGATATACTTTAGTGGTAAATCGCAAAAAAAATATGTATACAAAGCACCTCCCTTTGATATAAGTACCTGAACAACATAACATCATTCATGAATGCATCAATACATCGAACATGCATGTGGTTGATCTTTTAATATTAATTAACGTACATTATTTTTCACAAACACTTCAATCAGTTGAACATTTATGTGAAAAGAACGTTGGAGATTAATGAATGAAATTAAAGCGGAAGTTGTCACGACTCGATCATTGTCATGATACTTTTACAAAACATTAACCTATATATACTATGGAGCATCAACTTTTGCACTGTAGTTGCTACAGTGCTACAATACGGCCCAGTAAATAGGCCAAAATTAGCCTAAAAAACTAGCCCAAAATCTGCCTCCAAAGTTAAAAAAATATATATACATATACTATGTGTGGAATAAAACTATGTCGTTTTGACATAGTTGCTACAGTTGTGCTACAGTAACCAGCCCATTGGGCTCCTACTTTGGGCCGGCCCATTTGACACATTTTTTCTTTTTTGGTTTTTCTTTTTCTTTAACGAGGCAACTTTAAAAAAAAAAATTGCGCGCCACAAAATAGGAAACAAAATTACAAAAGTACTTATTTATTCAGATAAAAAAATATCCGCGACATGAGACCAAACACATAAGCCCATATAAAAAAAGAAACTATTGCACAAAAATAATTAAAAAAAAAAATTTTGCTCGGCACAAAATAAGAAAAAAAAATTACAAAAGTATTGACTTATTCAGATAAAAAAATACCCACGACATGACGCCCAACACATAAACCCATATAAAAAAATAATATTAAACATGATACCGGAAAAATAAAGCCGCACAAGATATAAAAAAAAACCAAATAAAAAATAAAAAATTTAACGGCCCGCATCAACGCGCGGACAATCATGGTTAACACATATTTACTCAAATCTTATAAATTATATTAAAAAAACCCAAATACCCAAAAAAACAACCTTTAACCACATAATTTTTAAAAAATTAGCACACGCAAACCACACTTATAAAACTTTAAAATTTTACAATACAAATTTTAAAAAAAAAAACACCCACATCTGTAATAAAAGAAACACCGTCCCGCAGCAACGCGCGGGCAACTATGCTTGTTATATACTATGGAGCATCAACTTTTGCATTGTAGTTGCTACAGTGCTACAATACGACCCAGTAGCTAGGCCAAAATTAGCCCAAAAAACTAGCCCAAAATCTGCCCCCCAAAGTTAAAAAAAATTACAAAACAGCCCCTCAACTTTTAACTGTTTACGACTTTTTTACATAATTAAAAAAAATTAAAATAAAGGCACTTCAAGTTTTTATTATTCACGACTTTTTTACATAAAAATTTTAAATAAAAAATATACGGATAAAAATGCCTCTGGACCACGAATAAAATGAGCCCAATATGTAGCAAACATATGGCACACTTTCAATGAAAAATACAACTCTTTAAATTACGACAAAAACGAGTCCAATATTGATATGCTTTAACCGTGTGTACGATCTTATAAAAAATATTAAAGTTCAATACACATTCTTATAAAAAATATAAAAAATATATGGTAGACTTTCTTTAAAGTTTCATAAACCGTGCTGGCCCGTCGCAACGCGCGGGTTAAATTCCAACTCGTTATCAATAAAAAGCGCATTGCTTTAGTTCCACGATGCTTCTTAACTTTAATTACAAGACTATTTAGTAAAAGAAAATGATGAATTGTCACAACGTGTTGTTGGGTATTTTTTCTTAGCCCATGAGGATTAATAGCCCAACACATTGAGGCCCATTTTGGGTCTATTTAAGGACTCTTATTATTGTGGTTAGCAGTAAGATGTGTGAAGAGTTGTGACGAGAAGAAAAGAAAAGAAAAGAAAAGAAAAGAAAGAAGATTTTCGGAGTAATATATCACCCAAATTCATCTGCAGTGTTTTTCCGATCACCGGAGATTGCACCGTCGGATCGTCACGATTTTTGGACTGTAGCTTCCTGACATCGAGATGAAGGTTCTGACCGTTGAGATTTTGATTTTGAGGTCTGAAAGTCCATTTTCATACCTGGGCAGATTGCATCTTATTTGGTGATATTCTTTCTTTCTTGTTCTTTGATTGTTGCCATATATCTTGATGCTTGATTACAAGATTATGATGTTTGTTGTATACCTCTAGTGTTATCTAGAGAAGACCTTGTGTACCTCTCCTCGTTGATAGTGAATTTAAGCGGAACTAGGTGTCCCGTGGTTTTTACCCGTTTTGGGGTTTTCCACGCTAAAAGTTTGGTGTTCTTGCTGTGTGTTTGATTACATTTATTATCTGCTGTTTTGGGGCTGATTTGAGACTGTTAGGGGCTGATTAGAGTTGTTTTTATTTTTCCCTATTTGTTTGCATCCTCATAGGTTCACACGGGTTTGGGTAAGTGCTGTCAAACGAAGGTTTTGCTTCCGCAATTGTGGTTATACCGTTGTGACCCATTGTTCTTACCTGTCAAATTGGTATCAGAGCTTGGTTCTTGGTTTGGAGACTTAACCTGTTTGAATGATGGAAGCTAATACAAGTAGGATGGTTAGTTTGAATGGTTCTAATTATCATGTTTGGAAAGGAAAAATGGAGGATCTCCTTTATGTTAAAGACTACTACTTGCCTGTATTTACTACTGAGAAACCTGAGAACAAAACAGATGCAGAATGGACTATTTTGCATAGACAGGTTTGCGGGTATATTAGGCAATGGGTTGATGATAATGTTTTGAACCATATTTGTGAGGAGACACATGCTCGTACTCTTTGGAACAAACTTGAACAGTTATATGCTCGAAAAACTGGAAATAACAAGTTGTTCTTAATCAAGCAAATGATGAGATTAAAGTACACTGATGGGTCTCCTATTACTGATCACTTAAATGCCTTTCAGGGTATTATAAATCAGCTTGCAGGTATGGGTATCAAGTTTGAAGATGAGATTCAAGGCTTGTGGCTTCTTGGTACTTTACCGGATACTTGGGAGACTTTTAGGACATCTTTGTCCAACTCTGCACCAGATGGTGTTATCACCATGGAATTGGCTAAAGGCAGTATTCTGAATGAAGAAACGAGAAGAAAGTCACAGGGTTCTTCTTCACAGTCAGATGTCTTGGTCACAGAAAGGCGGGGGAGAAGTCAAAGCAGAGGCCCGAGTAACAGAGGTAATCATCGTAGTAGTTCCAGCAAAGGAAAATTTGCTGATGTTGAATGTTATCATTGTCATAAAAAGGGGCACACGATGAAGTTTTGCAGACAGTTGAAAAAAGAGAACAAGAAGAAAAACTACAACAACCAGAAGAACAAACACAAGAAAGATGATGATGGTGATGACAATACTGAAGTAAATACCACCACAGATGAGTTCTTTGTTTGTTATGATTATGATATGGTCAACCTTGCTAATGATGATTCGAGTTGGATTCTTGACAGTGGTGCTACGTGCCATGTTGCAACACGAAAAGATTATTATTCATCTTACACACCAGGTGACTTCGGTGTTGTTAGGATGGGTAATACTGGGCTATCAAGGATTGCTGGTATTGGAGATATTTGCTTGAAGTTTGACACGGGGATGGAATTGGTTTTGCATAATGTAAAACATGTCCCAGATATGAGACTCAATATTATCTCAACAGGTCTTCTTGATGAAGATGGTTACCACAACAGTTCTGGTAATGGTTTGTGGAAAGTAACACTCGGATCCTTGATTGTGGCAAGAGGAAAAAGGGAATCCAAGTTATACATGACTCATCCGAAGATATCCAAGAGCATTGTCAATGCTGTAGACAATGATGATATGACCGAGTTATGGCATAAGAGACTTGGTCACATGAGTGAAAAGGGGATGTCTATTCTTTCTAAGAAGAATGTGTATCTGGTGTGCATGATAATCAACTTGAAAAAGTGTTTCTCACTTTATTGGAAGGAAAGCAAACCTAGACTTGTTTTTAGAGTCATTCTCCTTTCAAATGGAGAACATACTTGATCTGGTACATTCTGCCATGTATGTTGGTCCCCATGAAGAATAAAACACTTGTGGTGTTCATATTTGTCACTTTCATCGATGATCACACAAGAAAGGTTTGGGTATTACCTTGAAGACTAAAGATCAGTAATGGATGTGTGTAAAGCATTCATGCTTTATTTGAGAGGCAACAGGAGAAGAAACTTAAATGTATTCCAAACCGAGAATGGAGGGAATACTGGGGCCCTTTGAATGCTTATTGTAGAGAGCATGGAATTCAACATCAAAAGACTCCACCGAAGACACCACAGTTAAATGGCTTAGCAGAGCGGATGCATAGAACTTTGGTTGAGAGAGTCAGATGCTTGCTTTCACATGCAGGGTTGCCTGCTTCTTTTTGGGGTGAGGCTTTGTAAGACGACGGTACATATGTATTAATCATAACACCCTTGTGTTTCCTTTGCGTTATTGATTTTCATAGACAATAGGTGTTTGCTTGGCCCGATCCAACTAGTGCAGCCCATATGAGTAAGAGTCTCGGGATATCGAGATCGAGTTGATAAATGTATACTTGTGGTAGATAAGGATGGTGAGATATCCGTGAGTTATGGTGGATAGGGATGGTGAGATATCTGTGAGTTGAAGTATACATCTACGAGTAACTTGTGAACTTTACGTTATGTTTTACAAGTTACATGTTTGTCGTCACCAAAACATAAAGAGAATGTATATATTAAATATCGTAATATTTGCACTAACATAATCCACTAACAATAACATGATCAAATATTTTCATATGATGAGTTGATATGTGATTCTATACATTTGTATAGTAAATAACGTTTTTTAGAAAGACGATGATTGAGCCACGTGTCTTTCGCCTTTAGCATAATATGTGGAAGACAATGTTCAGTCTTAACGGTTCGCTCAACAACTCTACCACTTTGAAAACGTGACAGATTTATTGCAAAGTCACCTCCTCCGTAACCAATTGAGCTACGAAAATCAACGAGCTAGTCTCACATGTCTTCTTTGGTTAATTGTGAACAACTCGAAGTCTTGATCCCTGAATTAAACTTCATGTTGGGTATTTTTTTTCTTAACCCATGTAGATTAATAGCCCAACATATTGAGGCCTATCTTGGGTCTATTTAAGGACTCTTATTATTGTGGTTAGAAGTAAGATGTGTGAAGAGTTATAAGGGAGAGAAAAAGAAGAGAAAAGAAAGAAGATTTTTGGAGTAATATATCACCCAAATCCAACTGCAGTGTTTTTCCGATCACCGGAGATTGCACCGTCGGATTGTCACGATTTTCGGACTGTAGCTTCTTGACATCGAGAGGAAGGTTCTGACCGTTGGGATTTTGATTTTGAGGCCTGGAAGTCCATTTTCATACCTGGGCAGATTGCATCTTATTTGGTGATATTCTTCCTTTCTTGTTCTTTGATTGTTGCCATATATCTTGATGATTGATTCCAAGATTATGATGTTTGTTGTATACCTCTAGTGTTATCTAGAGAAGACCTTGTGTACCTCTCCTCGTGTTAGTTGAAAATCTTAAGCGGCCTGTTTTGGGGTTTTTCACGCTAAAAAGTTTGGTGTTTTGCTTTCCCCCCCCATCTTATTTTTTTTTTTTTTACTGTGTGTTTGATTACAATTTTTATTTGTGTTTTCGGGCTGATTTATGTTGTGAGGGCTGTATTAGTGTTGTTTTTATTTTTCCTATTTGTTTGCATCTACTTATAGGTTCTTACGGGTTTGGGTAAGTGCTGCTTTTAAACGAGGTTTTGCTTCCCGCAATTGTGTTTATACTGTTGGTGACCCATTGTTTATTATCCTGTCAAATTGGTATCAGAGCTTGGTTCTTGGTTTGGGGACTTAACCTGTTTGAACGATGGAAGCTAATACAAGTAGGATGGTTAGTTTGAATGGTTCTAATTATCATGTTTGGAAAGGAAAAATGGAGGATCTCCTTTATGTTAAAGACTACTACTTGCCTGTATTTAATACTGAGAAACCTGAGAACAAAACAGATGCAGAATGGACTATTTGCTTAGACGGTTTGCAGGGTTTATTAGCAATGGGGTTGATGATTGAATGTTGTGAAAAATATTTGTGAGGAGAACATTATGCTCGTACTTATTTGGTACCGAACTGAACAATTATATGGCTCGAAAAACTGGAAATAACAAGTTGTTCTTAATCAAGCAAATGATGAGATTAAAGTACACTGATGGGTATCCTATTACTGACTCACTTAAATGCCTTTTAGGGCTATTATATAAACAGCGTGTCCTTGTATGGGTATCAAGTTTGAAGATGAGATTCAAGGCTTGTAGCTTTTTGGTACTTTACCGGATACTTGGGAGACTTTTAGGACATCTTTGTCCAACTCTAAACCAGATGGTGTTATCACCATGGAATTGGCTAAAGGCAGTATTTGAATTGAAGACCGAGAAGAAAGTCACAGGGTTCTTCTTCACAGTCAGATGTCTTGGTCACAGAAAGGCGGGGGAGAAGTCAAAGCAGAGGCCCGAGTAACAGAGGTAATCATCGTAGTAGTTCCAACAAAGGAAAATTTGCTGATGTTGAATGTTATCATTGTCATAAAAAGGGGCACACGATGAAGTTTTACAGACAGTTGAAAAAAGATACAGCTGGATAAACTTACAACAACCCCAGAAGAAAAACACAAGAAAGATGATGTTGTTGATGATAATACTGAAGTAATACACCACAGCTGAGTTGTTTGTTTGTTATGATTATGATATGGTCAACCTTGCTAATGATGATTCGAGTTGGATTCTTGACAGTGGTGCTACGTGCCATGTTGCAACACGAAAAGATTATTATTCATCTTACACACCAGGTGACTTCGGTGTTGTTAGGATGGGTAATACTGGGCTATCAAGGATTGCTGGTATTGGAGATATTTGCTTGAAGTTTGACACGGGGATGGAATTGGTTTTGCATAATGTAAAACATGTCCCAGATATGAGACTCAATATTATCTCAACTGTCTTCCTTGATGATGATTGGTATCTACCCACAAAAGTTCTGGTAATGTTATGGAATAGTAAACACTCAGATCCTTGATTGTAGCATGAGGAAAAAGGGAATCCAAGTTATACATGACTCATTCGAAGATATCCAAGAGCATTGTTCAATTGCTGTAGTCCAATGTGATTTGACACGAGTTTATATGACTATATGAGAATTAAGTCAATGAGTAAAAAGGGGATGTCTATTCTTTCTAAGAAGAATGTGTTATCTGGTGTGCATGATATCAACTTGAAAAAGTGTTCTCACTGTTTGGCAGGAAAGCAAACTAGACTTGCTTTTAAGAGTCGTTCTCCTTTCAGAATGGAGAACATACTTGATCTGGTACATTTCGATGTTTGTGGTCCCATGAAGACTAAAACACTTGGTGGGTGTTCATATTTTGTCACTTTCATCGATGATCACTCAAGAAAGGTTTGGGTATATACCTTGAAGACTAAAGATCAAGTATTGGATGTGTTTAAGCAGTTTCATGCTTTAGTTGAGAGGCAGACAGGGAAGAAACTTAAATGTATTCAAACTGACAATGGAGGTGAATACATTGTCCCCTTTGATGCTTATTGTAGAGAGCATGGAATTCAGCATCAAAAGACTCCACCGAAGACACCATAGTTAAATGGCTTAGCAGAGCGGATGAATAGAACTTTGGTTGAGAGAGTCAGATGCTTGCTTTCACATGCAGGGTTGCCTGCTTCTTTTTTGGGTGAGGCTTTGAATACGGTGGTACATGTTATTAATCTAACCCCTTGTGTTCCTTGGCGTTTTGATGTTCCTGACAGGGTTTGGAGCGGCAAAGATGTTTCATACCGTTATTTACGAGTTTTTGGATGCAAGGCATCTGTGCATATTCCCAAAGATGAAAGATCAAAGCTTGATGTGAAGGGTAAGCCATGTGTGTTCCTCATGTATGGTCAAAATGAATTTAGGTACAGGTTGTATGATCCAGTTCAAAAGAAACTCGTTCGTAGCCGAGATGTAGTGTTTGAGGAAGATCTAACTTTGAAAGATGTTGAGAAAGGCTTGCGAGGAGGACAATTCTCAACATAAATAATGATCTCTATTGACTTGATCCGATTCCTCCTAATACTTTATGCTCACAGGTTGGAGATGTTATTCCAGAACTGTTGAAGTACAGGGTGCTGATGTTGTTGATGGCTCAAGTGCAACCAACTTAGATGAAGACGTTTCATCCTGAGTTACCAGTACTGATATGCCACAATTCCTTCCTCGATTAGGCGGGTCTACTTGAGATCATCTCCGTCCAAACGATATTCCTACAATGAGTTATGTTTACCACTTACTCGATGGGGGAGAGCCGAGTGTTATGCACGAGTTATGGAAGAGGAACCACAAAAAAGAATGGTTTGTAGCATGGAAAGATGAGATGAACTTCTTGCATGAGTACATTACCTTTGAGTTTGGTGAATAGCTTGCCTAAGGGTAACGAGAGCTTGAAAAAACAAATGGGTTTACAAATTGAAGACTGAAGAACATACTTCTAGACGTGGTACTAAGCGCCGATTGGTGGTTAAGGTTTCAGTCAGAAAAGAGGTATTGTTTTTGATTAGATTTCTCTCCGAGTTTTGAGATGGGATCAATTCGAGTTGTTCTTTGTTTTGGCGGCTAGCCTCGTATCTTGAGTGGATCTCAAATGGAGGTCAAGACACTTTTCTTCTTTGTGAATCTGTGAAAAAAATCTAATGGAGCATCTTATGTAGGTTTTCAGGTTAAGGGGGAAGGAACGGCTAACGTATGTAGATCTTCAGGATTGAGTTTGTACGGGTTGAAGAAGACACCAAGACAGTGGTACAAGAACTTTGAGTCGGTCACTAGGAAGCAAGGCTTGTCGAAAGGACTTCTTCATATCTACTGTGTTTGCTTTCAGAGGTTATTGGTGATGATGACCTTTATCATCTTGTTGCCTATATGTTGAGGAATATGCTGATTGTTGGCAAGAAATTGGAGATTGCCCAATTGAAGCGGGATTTGAGCAAGTCTATTCTATTGATAAAGAATGGGGCCAAGCAAAAACAGATTCATTGGCATTCAGATTTTCCGTGATAGAGGTGCCAAGAAGTTGCATATATCACAAGAGCAATATATTGAGAAGATGCTATGCAGGTTCAACATGGATAAAGCTAAAGTCGTTAGTTCCCCTCTTACTACCAACTTTAAGCTAACTGATAAAGATTGCCCCTCTTCCAAGAAGAATATTAAAAAGATGGATAGAGTTCCATATGCCTCAGCGGTTGGTAGCTTGATGTATGCTATGGTGTGTACAAGGCCGGATTTAGCTCATGCAGTTGGTGTTGTCAGTCGGTTCCTGTCCAATCCTGGTAAGAAGCATTAGGAAGCTGTTAAATTGGTTATTTAGATATCTGGGACGGTAACTTCCAAATTGGTGTATCACATTTGGAATTGGGAAAACCCATGTCTTGTTGGTTTCACTGATCTCAGATATGGCCTGGAAATGAGGACAACTAGAAATCCATTCTGGATATTTGATGACCTTTACAGGAGCAGTTTCATGGCAATCTAGATTGCAAAAGTGTGTGGCATTGTCTACAACAGAGGCTGAGTATATGGCAGCAACGGAAGCGTGCAAAGAACTATTGTGGTTGAAAAGGTTTTTGCAAGAACTTGGTTTCAAGCAACAACGTTATGCGGTTCTTTGTGACAATCAAAGTGCTATTCACCTTGCTAAGAATTCGATGTTTCACAAAAGAACAATAACTTATTGTATCCGTTATCAATGGTTTAGAGATGTCAAATGAAGCAGTGGTATGTTTGATAATTAATAAAGTTCATACGGATGATTAATGCCTCCGATATGTTGACCACAATGTTGTAGCAAGAGAAAAGTTGAAGGGTCTGTATGCTCGGATCGTCGGATGGCGAACTATCACACATAGGCAGTAAAAGGGGGAGATTTGTTGGGTATTTTTTTCTTTAGGCCGTGAGGATTAATAGCCCAACACATTGAGGCCCGTCTTGGGTCTATTTAAGGACTCTTATTATTGTGGTTAGCAGTAAGATGTGTGAAGAGTTGTATGGGGAGAAAAGTAATATAAAAAGAAAGAAGATTTTTTGGTAATATAGTCACCCATATTCAAACCTGGAAGTGTTTTTCCGACTACCGGAGATTTGCTTCGTCAGATAGTCTCGATTTTCGGACTGTAGCTTTCCTCGACATCGAGAGGATGGTTCTGGAGTGGGGATTTTGATTTTGAGTCCTAGGAAGTCGTTTTCATAACCTGGGCAGATTGTAATATTATTTGGTGATATTGTCTATCCTTTCTTTTCTTTGGGATTGTTGCCATATATCTTGATGCTTGATTCCAAGATTATGTGTTTGTTGTATTACTCTAGTTGTATCTAGAGAAGACCTTGTGTTACCTCTCCTCGTTGATTGTGAACTTTATAGCGGACACTTGGTGTCGATGGTTTTTACCGTTTTGGGGTTTTTACACGCTACAACAGTTTGGTGGTCTTTGCTGTGTGTTTGATTACATTTTTATCTGCTGTTTTAGGGCTGATTTGAGACTGTTAGGGGCTGATTAGAGTTGTTTTTATTTTTTCCTATTTGTTTGCATCCTCATAGGTTCATACGGGTTTGGGTAAGTGCTGTCAAACGAAGGTTTTGCTTCCGCAATTGTGTTTATACCATTGTGACCCATTGTTCTTACCTGTCACTTCAAGGTAACTAGTCCAATGGTATTTGTTAAGCAATAAGCATACTCTTCACGGTTTCACCTAAATATGTGATAGTGCGATACCTTATGGCTTATTCACTGGGCCATGGGCACGGTTTCACCTAAATATGTGATAGTGTGATACCTTATGGCTTATTCACTGGGCCATGGGCCTTGTCGCTGATAGGCCAATCGTGTTGCTACATGTGTGTTCACCAGAGTGAGGCGTTGTGATCATGTCTGAGATCGCATTTGTGACAATGTCAGGATTAAGGGTGGCAATTTCTGACCCGACACGAAACCCGACCTGAAATCGACATGAAAATTAACAAGTTCGGGTTTAGGGATGGTAAAAGCACCCGAAACCGATGCGGAAAACCGAAACCCGAACCGGTTGGGTCGGGTTCGGAGACGGGTTGGCGGGTTTGGATACGGGTTCGGGTAGAAATATTCTTTTTTCTCGGGTACGGGTTCGGTTGCGGGTTCTGGTAATACCAGCCCCGTTTACCAGTATCCGTACCCGTTTACCCGAATCCGTACCCGCTTTTGTTGCCATTTTTATATAAGGTCAATTTGGGCTCCTAGTCTTGTACAAAATATTTGACTACTCGTATTTTAAAAGTTATTATTATCAACCATATCTTGGTAATTACAAACAAATAGTCACGCATGACTCTTCAATTCTCGTATCAGTTCTTTAATCTTCAGAGTTTATGTCTCAAAGTTCTTCTTTTATCTTTTTTATTTTATCTTTAATGCATTAATTGCTTGTTAATTTAATCATTTAATTATCCATTGAACTTGTATACATAATTATTTAACTTGAAATCATTACAATAGTAATGAGAGTGTAACTGTGTATTAATCATTTGATCATTTTCGCACTTCATTCTTAGGCATATTTTTTACACTGCCCATGAACGAAATCATATTTTTCTTACATTATTCATGTCCAACGAATATTCAATTGCGGATAACCGAAACCCGCGGATAAACCCGAAAAACCGATGGATAATACTAATCGGGTATCCATCGGGTATTGGGGCGGATACGGGTTTGGAAATTATAAACGGGTGCGGGTACAGGTTCACTAAAACCCGACCCATTGTCATCCCTATTCAGGTTGAGTCTAAATAGATTGCGGGTCGGTTTTGGGTCAACCCATCTAACCCGTTTATTAAGCACGTCTGGTTCGGGTTGAGAATAAATTAATCGAGTCGACCCGCCAACCCATTTAAGATTTTTTCCTTAAATTAAAATTACATATATTTTATTATACAGGTTAAATAGGTTAAAGGGGTCGACCCACATACCTATTTAACCAGTTTAACTTGTGTAATGTGTCAACTTTTATATATAAAACGGGTTAAATAGGTCAACTTGAAACCCGTTCAACCTATTTATCTCGTGTTTAACCTGTCAATATATACGGATTAAATGGGTCAGGTTTAGGTTAACATGTTAGGGTTGACATAACTGACCCGATTATTTAAATTGGTCAAGTTTGGGTTGAGGTTTACTAACCCGCCAACGTGTTAACCCGAACCCGCCAACCCAAACCCGACCCGAATTGCCACCATTAGTCGTCGGAATACCCTTTACTAGAAATGAGTATTGTAAAAACCGAATGTCTATAGTAACTTCCAAAAGGTATGTTACGACTTTTTACAAATTGACACGTATCATAAGGTATTCTATCATAAGGTATTCTGAGCCTGAAATGGGAAACTTAAAATAATTCTATGTAAATCACACAACTCCTAAAGTTTAGTGATTCATAAAGCGTAACGAATATGTTTGACAAAGCTCCTAAAGTCTATACATTCATCAATGGAAATTTTTCACAAAAACAAAATAATACACAGACAGCAGCTGGGAAGAGAAGCAAGCTGTGGTGTTTGACATCTCTCAGTAGCCACACAATTAAGAAATATAAATGACACCATAAGGCGAAAAAACTCGAAATTCCATTTGTTTTGATCAAGATTAGCAAACTCCAACGCAAGAACAAGTACACGAAACATGGAGTTACACATCATTCATATGGTTTTACAAATTTCTTTAACTTTTGGATTTGGAATGCTTGATGAGCCAATCAATGACTGAGTCGATATTTGTTGAGTTCTTGCATGAGATCATATAGCAGCATACTTCTCTGTCAGTGATAGATTTCAGATCCCTGCATCAATTCATTGAAACAGACAATATATTGTCACCGAAAGGGAAAAAAGGTAAACATAAGAAGAATGTGTTTTTGGTGTTCTTACATCTGATCCGTTAAAGCTTGCTTAGAGAGGGCACCATCCTTGTCGATTTTGTTTCCCAACACAAGCAAAGGTATGCCGTTCAATGCTGGTTTACTTAGCAGATCATGAAGTTCACTCTTCGATATGCTCAAGTTCTCCTGATCCGCCGCATCAACAACATAACTGCACGCACAGGTTTCAATTTTAGAAGAGAGTTATGTCTATGGGTCCCAATAACACGATCCTATGTAATTTGAATGTCCCCTCAAAATGGTGGTCTAAACACAGTCACCTAATTCAGTGACTATACTGTAACAAGTTTATAAGTACTTGAAAGAAAATAATAGATCATGAGACGTATATCAGTGTATAATTATAACCATGGCTTATAAAAAGTTTATTGGAGAGAAATGGCGGAGTTCTGTAAATATTGATAATGAGAAATAGGAGCATACACAATAGCAGACACTGCACGGCAGTATCTCTCCCACATGCTGCGAAATCGGGGTTGACCTCCTAGATCCCATAGCTTTATTGTTACATTTCCTTTAGTTACCTTACGCATATTGAATCCCACCTGAAAATTGAAATTAAAGATATTATGAGCTGTTGATACTGGGATATTGCATTGATTACTTAACTACTTAAGATGTATCTAGAGTAATTTGCAGGAATAACAACAGGCATGAGTAACATGAACTGTCAAAAAGCTTACCGTAGGGATCATATCTTCACTATATCCGCCAGTCTGTAAGCAAAGCAAAAAGAGAACAAAGGAAGTTTTAGCACACTTGAACAATAATTTTCACCCAAGAAAAGATTAGTATAGTTCGCCAAATATATACAAAATAATTTACTTACAGCGACAACATTAACAAGTGAAGTCTTCCCTGCATTCTGGAGCCCTATCAAAGAAAGCTCCATTTCCTGCTTGAAAAAGAGGCTGCAACATATGATAACAAGGTAAGTTCAATTTCTTGCAGAGTAGGAGAGTCTGTATTCTGATAATTCTAAATAACAATAGTCGTTGACAGCACATAAATGATCTCAAAGAGCCAGTTAACATAAACTTCCAACAGCCCAGCCAGAGAGATGTTACACAGAGGATAAAAGATAATAACCACTAGCAAAAAGTTTCTACAACAACAACATACCCAATCCCGCAAAAGCGAGGTATGGGGGAGGTGAAATGTAGACAGATCCTACCCCTACTTCCAGGATAAACCCGAAAGTAGAGAGACGGCTTCCAGGGGACCTCCAACCAGTATACGTGTGCATAAGGGTGTTGCTCCAGGCAAGGAACGAAAACAATAACACAATCACACACAAGCAAAGGGCAGGGATCAACAAAAAAACATAAGACAGAGCACAGGCAAACAAGCATTAAACATACAAAACCGAGGAAAATGAACCAGCAACCAAACACGCACATGGCAAAAGAGAAACACACGGAAAGACCAAAGAAAAACGCAAGCAGGGACAAGGGAACAAGCAAACACATAGGAGCATCCAAGCAAAAACGCAAACAAACCGGCATATACGCACAAAACCCAACATAGAGCAAACATACACTCAAAATAGCAAAAGCCAAAACAGAGCCACATACAAAGACAAGAGGCATCACAAAAGGGAATCACAACGCTAACAAAACATATAATCAAACAAACCAAAAAGCTAACTACTCGAAAAGCAGAGGGCAAAAGACACAAACAAGACTAAGACTAAAGCGAAAGGAAAGGGGAACTAAACGCCTAAGGGAAAGCTATGGGGCTCTAAATCTAAGGGCCAAGCCAACCGGGAAAGAGGAGATCCTACCCACACAAAGAAAAACAAGCTATGAGGCACAAGAACCTAAAACACGCTAGAGGCAAAGCTACCAAGAAGCTCCTACAAGCCTAAGCGCAAGACCTACTCAACTACCTATAACTCATACCCGCTAAACCTAATTCCATCTAAGGGCCAAGCAAACGGGGAAGAGCCTAACACACGCAAGATATAAAGCTACTAAGAAGCTCCTACCTACCTTAACGCAAGACCTACACATAGACCTATTACTCCTACCCGATAATCCTAATTTTGTCTCTACACGCGTTCCTATTAGAGGTCATGTCCTCGGACAAGAGAAGCTCTTTCATGTCCTGCTTTAGTCTATCCTCCCATCTAAGTTTAGGTCTACCCCTTCTCCTTGAGCCGTCGACTATCAAAGCTTCAACTCTCGACATGACCAAACCATCTCAACCTTCCTTCCCTCATCTTGTAGATTATAGAATCCACCTCAAGTTTTACTCTGAAAACTCCGTTCGGAATCATGTCAAGCATGTTTTTACCACAAGTCCAGCATGTTTTTACCACAAGTCCAGCATTCTCAATTCCGCCACTTCCACCTTGTTCGCTTGAGCTTTCGTGATCAGCCAACA
This sequence comes from Tanacetum coccineum, assembly GCA_026074375.1. Lineage (NCBI taxonomy): Eukaryota > Viridiplantae > Streptophyta > Magnoliopsida > Asterales > Asteraceae > Tanacetum > Tanacetum coccineum. The sequence continues at coordinate 13,530 of BQNB010038403.1, read as the reverse complement.
CTCTGAGCCATACAACATAGCCGGTCTAATCGCGACCCTATAAAATCTTCCCTTTAGCTTTAAGGAGACTTTCCTATCACATAGGACTCCTGCAGCCGCCCTCCATTTCACCCATGTTCTAATATAGTGGAATACATTGTCTATTCTTCCAGATCCGAACCCAACCCAACCCAACCCAACTCAGGTATCTAAAAGACTCCTTTGGATGAAGGATCTGGTCTCCGATACGAATATCCACTTCTTGGTGGACGACCTCATACCTACCAAAATCACATCTAAGGTATTCCGTCTTCTCTCTGCTTACCCTTAGGCCATTGTCTTCAAGTGCCCCCCTTCACTTCTCAAGTCTATTGTTTTTGCCGATTCTGCAACCAACACAATATCGTCTGCAAATACCACGCACCAAGGGATGTCCTCTTGAATCCCTCGCGACATCTCATCCAAAATTAAGGTGAAGAGGTATGGGCTAATGGTTGAACCTGATGGAGACCGACTTCCACATGGAAAAACTCTGTGTTCCCGATTGTGGTCCGTACGCGGGTCTTCACCCCCTCGTACATATCCTTTATGACTCTTAAGTATCTCCTTGGGGTTCCCTTATCTATAAGGGTTCTCCAAATCAACTCACGCGGGACACTGTCATAGGCCTTTCCCAGGTCTAGAAAAGCCATATGCAAGTCTCTTTGTCTTTCCCTATACTTCTCCATAAGGCTTCTAAGAGGGTGAATTGCCTCGGTCATAGACCTTCCCGGCACCCTTGTCTCCCTTCTTAACCTCCTCTCGATTACTCTCTCCCAGAGCTTCATGGTGTGGCCAAGAAGCTTGATACCCCCCATAAGCAAAAAGCTTCTACATTCTAGTTTAAATAGAGTGGATGAAACATATAATCCATAACATTTTTTATCAAAAGAAATATTGTTGTATTCAAAAATTGATTATCGACTTATATAAAGTCTCTCGTGATAGATCTTGCTTTGATCTAATTATATGATTATCAGGATAGCTGTTATCTATATCAATTAATTGTTGCCTTACTTATAATGAGTAGTTGTTCATGTTTACCATTAGCCTTGTATATATTGAATCAATCATGTGTATTTATCTATATAATTTTTTTTTAAATTTTATGCTTCAGGTATATCTAGTCTTGGAAGCATTATCATTGAACGTGGGGCTGTGTTGGACACTTTAACTGCTGATTGTGCATCATTTGCTTGTGGAAAGATCAAATGTTAGTCTCCAGCCTTGTTTCATGTCCTGACAGTCTCTTGACTAAACAATACATGGGCCACAGTCATATCAGCTTGTCCTTCACATCCCATCTGAATCCAGATGGAAAGCCAATCATGTATGATGTAATCAGTTAATCACATTCACGATTGAAGTCTACACATTATGAGAAAATCGAAAGAGAATCAACACAAGCCCAAGAAGCTTTGATGGAAATCCATAAAGTTTTGGTGGAAGTCAAAGAAGAATATTCTTTTGGTGATACACACATCAGGGATACATGACTGCCAAAACAATGTTGTAAATCCGATACTTAAAAACTCAAATCAAACATATAGTAACCGAATAATTATTTCTTCCAAGTAGACATATATTATGTTATTAGAGCATCCACTATGGAGCTTTTTGCCTCATGATGGCTTAGCTCGTCGTCATCGTGGCTCGTGGTCACCACTGCAGCTGAGTCGTGGTGAGCTTGAAATGGGCAACCTCGTGGTTCCTACTCCGAGAGTGAATGTGTTTTTTTTTCTATCTTGTCTTTTAGTTTTCAAATGGTATGTGTGTGTGAGGGTTAGATTTTAGTAGAGAAAGTGGTTAGTGGTAAACCGGTGATCATGACACCATTGCAGGGTAAATGTGGTAGGACAATGGAGAGGGAAGTTGATGTGGCGTTGATGTGGCAGCAGTTGTGGTGGGGAGTGGACCACTACACATGCTCTTAGGATGCGATGTTCAATTATTCTAGTATCTCTTTTGTGTGAGGACCTAAATACCCTTTTATGTGTTTCCAAATCCTATTTTGGAGAACACGCACGCACACACGCACTCTCTTTCTTATGCTAAGTTTTGGCAACTTTATAATTCTAGGTGTTATTGACAACGCGTCCTCCCTTTTTCTATTTAAGGCCTAAAACCAAGCAGTAAAAAAAGAGGATTCTTAGTTGTAGCACCCTTAACGGTATATAAGAAACTCAGGATCAATAAAAATAAAAAAGATACCAGAAGAAGTTAGATACTTAGATACTTTTTATCTTATAAGAAAGCCGTAAACACCATAAGCCCAAAAGGGTAAGGCTAGCTCAATAACATATGTATCTCAACTTAAACTAAGGTGAAGTTATCAGTAGACCACAACTTAAGGTTATACAAAAAGGTCCTTTAGCCAAGCAAATTAAGGTGTTCTTTCCCCAAGGGTCGAGGGTGCAAGCCCCACAATGGGCAAACGTACAGTTTAGGACTTTAGGGTGCATGTGAGTTTGCTGTTCCAAAATAAAAAGCAAAATAAGGATTGTTTAATGTTCTCAAATTTTACATTCTCTATCCATGTAGGATCAAAAAAGGTAAGGTAACACCCAATACCGTCTTCTATGGGTTATGGGTCCCAATACCATCTTCCACGTTGTATGGGGGAGGTTGAGACGTAGACAGCCATACCCCTACCTAAGGTAGAGAGGCTGTTTCCGTTTCTACCAAAGGTAGAAAAGGACCTCAAGGAGTGTTTCCATGTAGGATCAATTGCCATAAACTCCCCCACTTAAAACTATGTTTCCGATTGAATCCATGTCTTAAAAGTGGTAACTTTGAACTCTAGACTCACAGCTAACGGGATGTGTTTAATTGATCAGAAAAAAGAATAAAGAAAATGCTTTCCATCACAACGAGCGCTCTGTGTGGTTACTCAACAGTTAATCTTTACTGATATTACATCCTATTGAATTATATGGTAAACACTTGAAAGTTTATTTATTTATTTTTATACCGTTTTGAACCATTGTCAAAAAGGTTTAGATCGGCGGGGAAACCTAACCCGGTGCAACCCCGTAGCCCTGAACAATGATCACATGTTGTTCCAGTGTTTTGTCAGGAGCTGGGATTAATACTACTCGGGTAAAAACCATAATTGTCATATTATACAAAACCATGATTACAATTAAACAAATAAATCCTAAACTCGCACATAAAACACACAGATCCATTGTTTTTATAAAATCAAAATAAAATAAAATAAAACCTAATTAATCTATTATATATATATATATATATATATATATATATATAAAAGATTACCTTCGAAGCCAGTTAAGAAAAGCTTCCCATATACCCATAGCGACCGAATGGAATTTCAATTTGAATTTTGACGAAATGAATGAAAGCCCTAAAAATAAGACAAATTGGGAATTCAATTCAATTCAAATAGGTGGATTGATTGGCAGCTCAATTTTGCTGTGGGAATATTACGTGGACCAATTATAAAAAGAGCAGTCTTGTGTAACACGCGGGGGGGAGCGCGTGGGGTACACGTTGTTTGGGTGTGGTTTGATGGATTGGTGCGTGGGGTGTAGGTGTGGATTTTGAGATGGTGGATTGGATTTTGGGTGTTTAGCTGTTTGGATACCGTTTAACGTGGTGTAGGTGTTTATCTTCTAATATATGGTCGCTTCTTTCAACCTTGCTTTTATTTGGTCTTCGACATCTAAGCTGTCGTTTTGAAGTATTATGAAGCGTTTATGAGCGAGCGGTAAGCATTTGTTTGTTTGACAACACTTCAACAAGTGTTTGAAACATTCTCAACTGCTTCAATCTTAAATGCTTCTTGAATAAACGACAAGTGGTAAGCGTTTGCTTATTTTACACTTTATTATTATAGTTACAGTTACGTTACCAAACACGTTTTTAAACAAACAGTTACTGCTTACGGCTAACCGCTACTACTACTGCTTATGGCTTACTTCTACTGCTACTGCTATTGCTACTGCTACGTGTCGCCAAACATAGCCAAGAGCGTGAGGTACTCTGAGAAAAATAGTGTCGCTTCAATATTTTTTTATAACACGAGAATTTATCAATCAGTACAAAACATCCTTTTTTTATGTTTCTAATATCATGGGACACCTTCTAGCCAACTGGTTTACATATGGGCGGAGACAAAGAAAGAGCACAATGGGATATAGATCATCTCAAATTGATTACAACACGATAGGTCATATTCAGCTTTATTGTGATATTAAGTAAACAAGTGGGTCTTTGAATTTCATTAAAAGGAAAACATTTATATATTTATCTGAATTGTGATTTGTCAACATGATATACGTAGTATCATGTTACTATCAACTTGAAAGGATCTTAATCCGGCAAATTTGGCATGTGCTCTCTTAGCGAAAGAATTGTAGTGTAAAACTTCTAAAATATTTAGGTTTTTGTAATTTGCCCCCCTTAGACCCAATTTGTAGTGTAGTTTTTAAAAATTATAAAAGTGTGCCCCATCGAGCAAACCTTTATGGATCTGCCCCTCAGTCCACACATAATCCAATAAAACACAAATAAATAAGAGTAAACTATATTTTTGTTCCTCGTGGTTTGCCGGGTCTTTCACTTTCAGTCCATTTAAAAAAAGTTACGGATCCACTCCAAAGTCCGACGACCCGTAACACTTTAGTCCAATTTTTCATTGACTGTTAAGTTGACCAGTTAAAACATGTGAAATACAACCCTCATCTTATTATTAGAAATGACTAAAATAACCTTCAATTTATTTTTATTATTATTATTATTATTATTAATTATTATTATTAATTATTATTATTATTATTTTATTTTTTATTATTATCTATCATTTTATTAAAAATTCATATGATTTACAAAAAATTAGAGGGGAGCCGAGATACTATCTGAGCCCCCACTCCTTTAGTAATAGCGAAACTTATTGATGAGGTGTCATTTTATACACTATTCCGGGGTCATTTAACCCCCTAAATCATGCAAATATGCCCAGATCACGTGCTTAATCGTTTGTTTTCAGGTTTTTAGCACTTGGATGACTTTTGGAGGAAATACACGTGACTTTGGCTCATTTGGAGAAGAAACGGACAAGATTACAGACCTACACCAAATCTCTTGAAGATTTATGCAAACAGTGGGTGGAGACGGCGTCGCAAGCATAAAGCGACGTCGTCGTGATCTATATAGTGACGGCGTCAGAAATTTGGCGACGGCGTTAGGACGTGACAAACTTAAATAGGATCTAGAATCGTCTACGTAGTGACGGCGTCTGGATTACAAAGCGACGTCGTCGCGTCTACATCTCTGTAAATATTAATCCATTTTTAGGGTTTTATGTGTGTAACTTTAGGATAACTTTGCATAAACCTAGGGAGACGAACCCTAGTCATTTTAGGAGCTTTATAGGTCGTTTTAGGGCCTCAAAACCCTATTGTACTACCTTGAATCCATGTTTTAATCAAGTAAGGTTATTTATCATTAATCATTCAATATGTCTATGTATTGTTTGATTGATTTATCTTCTTGCTTTCTTTATAACATGCGAGGCTAAACCCTCCTTTGTATTTATCTATGATTGCATGAAACTTAGGTTGTAGATCCTTTTGATGTTGCTTCTTGTTGATGAATGTGCGCGTTAGGCTTTAGAAACCCAGCTTTTGTCTGTATCGTTGTTGATATGTCTAGGGAAACGCGAAGATAGTTAGAAAGGTTACCACATCAGGTAACAGTTTCATACTACCTTACCCACTATATGGTTGATCCATCTTAAGTTATTTCACATGCATTTAATATAGTCTTAGGGCCTTGTAATAGTCTTTATACTACCTTACTTGTGCGTTGCAATAAAGAAATTTAAATAGACGGGATGGTTTGTGTTAATAGTTCATGACCTAGGGAAATACTACACAGATCATCTCATGTGTGATTATTGGCAAACAGGATTCTAGGAGAAGCAATCTGAGGAGTAGTGCATGATTAGGTAAATACATTTGCTTATCATAAAGTTATCACCAGTAGAATAGATATTAATTAGTTAAACAAACCAACCTCTCAAACCATAGATTTACTTGCTTTCATAAAATATAAAAACACAAAAATAATCTTCTCTCAACCTCTAGAATTCTGTTAGACCGTGATCAAGTCTTCCCAACCTATTCCCCTAGAGAACGATAACAACCCTCGAGTCTTGCCTATACTACACTGCAACGATTAGGTACACTGCCTAGGGGATTGTAAAACTTCCTGTGAAGTCTTCGCAACCCTCACATCAAGTTTTTGGCGTCGCTGCGTGGGGAATAGTTAGGTTTTGATCATAGTTTAACTTAGTTCTACTCACTTGAATCCTTTCAAGTGAGAATTTAATTCCGTATATTAGCTTTCTTGTGGTCTATCTTTTCTTTGTGTTAATTATTTCGTAATCCATTCTCGTCAACCACCATGGGAGTCGTGAATCCTATCCGTACTCTTGGAGATTACTCCAAACCTAGCCACGAAGGCTACAAGAATACCATTGAGCTCCCCGTAGGGAACAATGTGGTACCTCTTCGATCCGACACCATCCGATTGGTGCAAAACGGATGCTCATTCCACGGACTTTGGTCTGAGGATCCAAACCAACACTTCAAGGATTTCTTAAAACTTGTGGACTCACTTGACCTTGACGGTGAAAACAGGGAAAGAACACGCCTGCGTTTATTTTAATTTTCCCTTCACGATCAAGCTAGCAACTGGCTTGAATGTCTTCCAGCAGGATCCATCACCACATGGGAGGATCTTACTACTCGTTTCTTTGCTCAATTCTTTCCACCGGGAAGGACCATAAAACTCCGCAATGATATCTTGATGTTCCAACAACATCAAGGAGAATCTCTATCTGAAGCATGGACTCGTTTCAAGGTCTTACTATAAAAAGTCCTCATCATTGCATCGATTTATGGCTTTTAATCCAAATCTTTTACGATCATGTCAACTACACCACCCAGATGGGCATTGACTATGCAGCAGGCGGGAGACTTAGAAAGTTAAGGCCAAACGAGGCTTGGGCTACTATCGAGGAGTTAGCCTAATATGAGGATGAAGGGTGGAACGATGCCGTCATCCCAGGTGAGGAGAGCCTTAACTACAAAAATCCCGACATCAAACAATTATTGGGAATCATGGAGCGTAAAGTTGATACACTTATGAAAGACGCAATCTCACTAATGGGAAGAAGCGAAGGCGTATTTAGGATGAAAACCAACGAAATGTATCAACCACCCCCTGAGCCATCACGTCAAGAGGAATTTGAGCACATTGTGATGAACTTCATCCTCGATCAAGAAGAAAGAGTCGAGCATCTTGAAGAATATATGAAAGTGATTATTGGCGATTTTATGCAACTCTCTTCGGAAGTCACAAGGAGGTTAAAAGATAAGATAAGAGAGGAAGGGAGCAGACTGAGGAAAATAGAGAAGATTACAAAATACCAGACAAGGAGGTCCCGGAACCCCTAGCCGGGCAAAAAATTCCCAGAAACTCCTGTGAAAATACATTCCACGATACCCTCAAATCTATCCCCCACGGCCCTATTATAGATAAGATATGTTCAACTAAACTTCTCGAACCCACCCCGCTTTTGAAAAAGCACATTCGGTTTTAAACCAGGTTAAAAAGCCAGTCAAAACGTCAAGACCCAACATGACAAAGGAAATTCTTTAGCAGACGCCTCATAATTGCCCAACCGTTAAGGATGATAACCGTACTAAAAGCAAGACCCCGTCACATTACTCTTTCACACTCACGGAAAGTAACCTCGTATTTGACCTCGGGGGAAGGAAATGCGTTAACTTTTTCTAAAAAAGTCAACAGTTAACGAATTAGGGAATCTGAAACATCCTGACGGCGTTAGGATTAATACGCGACGCCATCGCAATGATCCATGTTCAATAATATAAAAACATATATCATTCCTCACTCGCCCCCACACCCAAAAACACTCTTCCTCGGCCATCACCATCAACCTTGGACCCGATTTTTGCAGCAAGAAGCACAATCATCCTCGATTGGTAAGTGATTCATTCCTTTCATCCTCGCTTTTCCTTCATATTAATTCTATCACAATTTCATTCTATTGCAATTCCACCTAATTAATTCGTACCACAAATCAATTGGACAAAATTAATGATAATCAGGCACCAATCTAGGTAGTTTGTTGTTACCCAAGGTGTTAAACCATTTGAGCTCAGCACTTTTACAAAAAAAAAACAACTCGGATCTTGGATTAATGGTCATGATTTTTTGAATTATTCATTGCGGGTCTGATCCTAAGGGGATGTTTGGGAATGAGTTTAACAGAAAATAGCCTAGTTTTCCCTCGCAAACCATTTTTAAACAAAAAGTCTCTCTGACGGCGTCAAGGTAAAAGCGCGACGCCGTCGTGACCCTCTATTCACAAATACCAACCATATCATCCTAATTTCGTTCATTCTTTGTGTTGATTTCATTTTAGACAATAAGCAAGAGAGCTAGGAGCACTAGAGGTCAATCCTCTTGGTATGTGCTTAATTACACATACCTTTTGCCTATAAAAACGTGCCTAAAATGACCAAAATATACCAAAAATACATTGTATTTGTGTGTTTTGTGATTTATGATTGTGCAGGTAACGGATAATCACTAAAGGACAAAAATCAAGACAAAATAGACAAAACCGAGCACGGGAATAGAAAGAGCGTGAAAAGTCAAAAAGTCAAAGTCAAAGTCAACCAAAAAGTCAACCAAGTCAAAGTCAAAAGTCAAAGACGAAGCCGAAACCGAAGAAATACTTAATGGGGCAACCCGCACCCATCCAATGGGCCAGGGGCAGCCCATTAAGCATTTATATCAAGACTTACATAAGCTTAAAGCTTAAAAAAGCCCTAAACCCTTTTTAAATTATACCCAAACCATAGCCCAACAACAGTTAACAACCATACACCCTTTCACCCTTACACCGTTAGTCCTCAAGGACTAACATTGTTAGTCCAAAAGGACTAACGGTGCAAATGATTAACAAAAATAGGGCAAACGCCCGTTAAACCAAAACAAACACACCCATTTCCCGCCAAAACCCATTAACACTGTTTATCTTCCCCAAAACAGGTTACCCTGCAACCCTAGACAAACCCATCACCATCCCAACATAACCCCACCCCATAAAACAACAAACGCCACCTTGGCAATCCTCTTAAACATCATTCGTCCAAGGAAGAATACAAGAATTCAAGGGTTGAGATGAAAAGACTTGGAGGACACTCAAATCTGATGGCTAAGATGACTTTGTGACTTACTCACACAACTAGCACAACTGCCTTCTCACTCACAAAAGAAACACAAGTGAAGACCCAAGACTCTTAGCTTTTTAGTATAAATAGGATCACTTGTAGCCATGATAAGGCACCTAGTTTTAGTTTTCAGCTTATATTAGTTTATTGTACTTATTTTAAAAGCTTTGTACTGTTTTATTCAAGTTTAATGAAAATTAAGTTTTTATGTTAAATCTGTTTTAAGTTAATGTACTTTGTGTTTTAAAAACGTTTTATAAGCTCACAAAAGCTCTTTTTAACTCATACTTAAGCTGTTAACTTAAATACTATAAGTTTTTCCATAACTTATAGTTTTTAAGTCATTTACCAAAAAATCATTCAAAAAAGCTAAAAGGGGATGATAAGCCAAACCTGGATGGGCTTATGGGTTTCTACTAGCTTGTTTTAAACAAGCTAGAGCTTGTAGACAAAGCTCTTCTTGAGCTTATTAGCCCTTGTTTAGAGCAAAGGGCAAGGTACTCTCTCTTTTTCATTTATTAGCTTAAAAACTGCTTATTGCTTATTTCCTATTTAGATTTGCTTAGTTATGCTAATTGTGTCTCATGATTGCTTACTAGTTGTAGTTTTTAGTTTATATGTCCTTGTTTATGTTTTTCAATAAAAACTGCCTAATTTAGCCTTAATACTGCTTAATCTGTTAGCTTATTTATAAGTGCTTATTCCTGTGTTCTTAATGCTTATTAGTGCTTAATATAGCTTGTTGGATATTTGTTTTTTCATAATCTTAGCTTAAATCAGTTTAAACTAGCTTTAAAATAGATTTTGAAATATTAAAGGAGTGTTTGGGTTAAGGTTAAAAGTGTGTCAAATTTAGTGTAAAATTGTTTTGGGTCATTAACCTGAATTTGTCAATCTCTTTTAAGTTGTTTGAGTCAGTTTTTATAAGTCTTTTAAGTTTAAATCTCAAGTTTTATGTTCAATCTAGTCATGTTTTGAACCTGTGGGGATCTTGCTTGAATATTCAGCTTATATGATTGGATCTTGATTAGTGGTCCTTAGTTATTATTTTCTTACTTGTTTTAGAGTCTAAATGCAGTAGAATTTAGTAAGTTTAAGTAGGAATTTATCATTTGAGTTTTGAGTTAAAACTGTCAAAGTTTTCAAGTGTTAGTTTCAAAGCTTAAAAAGCCATTTTTAATCTTAAAATTTAGATCAATTAATGTTAGATTTAGGATTTAAAGCTCATTGCATAAGCTCTTTGGTGTATAAGCTTTATCTGTTTCAGCTTATTTTGTAGTCTAAACTTATTTTACTAACTTAAAATTAGGTTTGAACTTTGCTTTTGTGTTTTCAAAAAACTAAAAAATCAGCAGCTACTGAGTGTAACTGGCTTTTTCACTTAGCTTTTTCATGGCTTATCTGAATTTCAAAATGCTTTTTGATTGATGGTTTATATAGTTTGTAGGATAAGCTTTAGAGTGTTATAAGTCATTAAGCCATAAGGATCTATTTACTTGCTTAAAAATAAGCTCAAAAGTCCCCTGGTAGGCTGTTTTAAGTATCTTTAATATTCCAGCTTATTTAATTGTTTAAAGTGTGCTTAGATTTGCTTATTAGGTTAGGTTTTAATCATAGTTAGCTTATTTAGCTTAGGTTAGAGCTTATTCAAGCTTAATAGCATTTTTAGTTTAAAATTTAAGTTAAAAAGCCTTTTAGGTAATTCTGTCATTTAAGCTTAGTTTTAGCTCATATTTTTAGCTTATTTTTGTTCATTAGTGCTTATTAGGGTTTTGTAATCATTTGTTTTTTTGCTTATCTGTTTTCTTAAATGCTTATTTTGTCTAAAAAAGCAAACAGTTAGCCCTTTTGGTCACTTAGTATTAAAAAGCCAAATCTGTCACTTTTAAGTGCTTATTTCTGGCTTATCATAAGCTTTTATAAAAAGTCATTTCTCAAAAGTTGCTTATTTTTAAGTTATTAAGCTTTTTCAAAAAGAAATTTTTAAAAATAAAAAAACAAGGGAAATTGGGAAGTCATAGGTGAGCAAGGCTCGAACCCGTGACCTCCACAACCTCAACCCCAGTTTTAACACACACCTCCACTACAACATGCCCTTGGGATTTTTCTGGTTATCCTTTGCATAATTAAATATATAACACTTTTTTAGTCATTTTAGCTTATCAGCCCATTTTTGCTTATTTCTAGCTTATTTCAATAAGCTGTAGAACTCGTTTTATTTTTCCTAGGTTTAGCTTGCTCTTAAGTACTTTTTGTGATTTTTTCAGATTTTTATAACGTAGTTTAATATTTTTAATATTTTATTTAGATTAAAACTGTTTTTAATTCATAATAAATAATATAAAAGTCAAAAAAATATAATTCTTTTTTTTAATTTTCTTTTATCATTTAGGATTTATAAAAATTAAATTTTCATTTGTAGGGTTAAAATTTTAGGATTTGGTTTTTTAAAGAACGGGTTTTGATTCCCGTTATCGTTTTTAGGTTTAAATCTTTAATTGCTTTCGTTTTTAGCATGCCTTTACTTGTTTTAGCATATTATTAGTAGAAATAGAAAACCAAATCAAATTTGTGATATTCAAGCATTGTTCCACAAACGTTACCTCGATTTTCAAATTCGCACCTCGTCAGGACACGACCCGGGAAGGTTTTTTGGGATTTTGCTTTGGGTAAAAGTAATTTCCCTTCTAAAAGCCTCACAGAATTCTCTCACTCTCTTCTTAATTGATATTTTGGTTATATATTATATATATGTATTAAGCAATTATTACTATATATGTATATGTATAGTTAAAATTATAAGTCAGATATATTAAGTTAATATAGTGTAGGTGTACAATTAGCACGTAAGTCATGTAAAATGACGCATACAAAACATGATAATTTTAAATGTAATCGTCATGTAAAACATGTTAGCATTTAGCATTTAGGAGCATGTGTCATTTAGATAAACTAGGAAATATTTTATTTAAATTGCTAGAAAAAGATAAATGCCTTTATAGTGGACATGCATTTAATATCTAAGAAATTAAACATTGAGCATCAAGATCATGAAGACATATAATTGCATTTCATGCGAACAAGTAATCATCTTGAAACATTAAAGCACATATGTGAGGTGCATTGTGTCTAGATTGACTAAGGAGAAGCCTAATTTCTACGTGCTTAGTGTGTACTCCTAATGAGATACAAAGTCTATCGATGTAGACTATCATTAGGCATATTTAGGAAGAGCCATTTAATCAAATTAGAGAATGAATATGAGATTATCACTAGTGGTGCTCAATTCAGGCTAAACACGACCATTTTTACGGGTTATACACCAAACCCAACTTCACTCTTGCAAGCAATTCAACTGTTAGGTCAAATTGAATAGATTCTCCAATAGTCATTCTCATATTAGACAAAATAGAATTCTTATATTTGCCTAATGAAGTTTAGCAAAGATAAAATTTGTATTATCTTTTCATAGAGGGCCTAATATGATTCAACTAACATACTTTAATTCCGGTTTGTATAATCCTAATCAAGATGTGTGAAACTCTAAGATAAGCATAAGAAAGATGTTTCAATCTTTTGTTCAAGATCTATAGGTTGTTTGTTTTCGATTACATATTGCTTTATTTAATGGATGTCTTATATTTAGTCATCTTACATGTGTAGTTGTCACATGTGATATTTAACGTGTTTGGTTTTTCAAAAGCCAAGAGATGTGCTTATTTGTGACAATAACAAATATATTATATTGAGAGTGTTTTAAGAATTCTTCATTTCATGTCATGTGAAATGAATCTCATCAATATTATTTATCTTAATCGAGTTTGTGATTTCTTTAATGGTAAATAATTGAAAAGAGACATATTTTATTTTTTAAACAAATATGTTTTTCTAAAATTATTATTCTTATCAATGTTGTATATCATAATTAAATAAGTATTTGATTAAATATATTTTTACTTGTTTATGCATTGACACATATTTTGATAGGTTATTTTTCAATTCTAATAACTTATATTTTTCAAATTATATTAGTGTATTTTCTTGTAACACAACCATTTGTGGTACGAAGAAAATAAAATACATAGGATATATATTATCCTTTATCAATCGTTTAATATGATAAGTCCATAAATTTTTTAAACATAATGTTTCTCAAACATTATGTCATCCTAGGTAAATAAACAATAATATTATTCTTATTTGAGAATTTAGTTAAAAG
>BQNB010038402.1:0-48779 GCA_026074375.1 Tanacetum coccineum | reverse complement strand
GTTGAATGGCAGTCATTTTTTCTCACAACTAAACCTCAATATGATCAATCCAAACCTGATGAAGATATATATCTGAATAAGTCTTATCAATTTTGGATAGAGAAGATTTGAAAATTATCTATGAGCTAGTCATGGAAGAATATAAAGATAGGCTTCCTGAAGGATTTGACAGGATGCTTTGGGGAGATCTGATGATTATGTTTAATCAGGGTGATACTGCTGACTTTTGGGATACACAGCAAAATTGGAAGCTTATAAGCTGGAAGTTACATAGCTCCTCAGGGGTACATACTATCATGACAAGTGCTGGACTTGTTTTTCATATGCTTGTGGAAAGCAGATACCCTCTGACTAAGGAAGTACTTTCACAAATGTTGGAACTGAAGCTAGAAATTGAAGAAGAAAGCTCTATTGCTCTTTAGTTCACCATGTCTAACAGACATAAGAACTAACTAGTCCAAGAGCAAACGGCTGCTTGGTAAAGACCCACAAAATCCGTTCTATGGTTGACAACTTGCAAATAAGTTGTATGGTCTTCAACTCACCATATCTGTCTAAGTGAAGAGTTGGCTAGCCCACAAGTTTATGGCTTGTGGTAAAGGCTGTGGAAAAACCATAACTAGTCCATAAGATTATGGCTTATGGTAAAGACAAATTGCAAATCCATATTAGATGGTTGACACTTTACCAAAAAGTGGATGGTATATCAACTCACCAAGTTTCATGTACAAAGAGTTGACATGGTTATCAATCCACCATGGAATTTACCTTTTCTAGGTGCCAAAGGATTGACTAGCCCTGAGCAAACGGCTACAGGTAAAGGCATATCAAATCCGTTTATGGCTGTAATGGTTTGCCAAAAACCATATGGTATTCAACTCACCAATGTTTCAAGTACTGAGAGTTGAAATGGTTTTCAGTTAACCATGGACATACACCTTTCTGGTGGCCAAAGGACTGACTACTCCAGAGTGAATGGCTAACTGGTAAAGAGACATCAAATCCATTTAAAATTTTCAATGATTCACCTCTCACAGGAGTTAACACACCTGGAAGTGATGAGAATAGACTGAAACTTTATGATTTGATGTACATAATTGTCAATGTTGCTGATATGATGGATTGCTGAAGAGCTTTGAAGAATAGTTGCTGCAAAGATAAAAAGAGAAGACTTGAAGTGTTGCAGATCAAGAACAACTTGAAGAATTCTATTTACAACATCCTCAGGAAGCTTAAAGTGTTTAAAGTAAAGATCAAGAATGTTTTGAAGGAACTTGAAGTTCACAAGTGAAGATCAAGTTAGGGGAGGATTGTTGGGAAAATAGATTGTAACAGACTTAATACTGGTAGTATAACAGTTAAGTCTGGTAGTAATAGTTAGTTCTGTTAGTATTGAGTTAATACTGGCAGTACTAAGTTAAGTCTGGCAGTACTAAGTTAGTACTGGTAGAGTAGCAGTACTAGAGTTAGTACTGGTCATAGTTAGTTCTGTTTATAGTTAAGTCTGTTAATGTAACAGAATAGTAATAGTTATCTTAGAGATATCTTAGGAGATATCTTAGGAAAGGATATGTATTATCCTTTGACGTTTGTAAAGCCCATTAGGGTTTCCTTGGTGTATAAGAGGAACCCTAAGGCATAATGTTACGTATAAGTGATTGAAATATCAATAGAAGCATAGAGCTTAATAGCATTTTAGAAATATCGTTTCTTCTTTATTCTTGTGTTAAGATTCCGCATTAACACTTGATAATTCATAGTCAGTGTCTCTCATATAGTTGATTTGGATTTATCCAAGTTATCTATAGTCTTACAAAGGCTAGTCAGATCCTAAACCAAGGACCTACAGTCTCCATCTCTATCTTTATATGAATCCTGAAATAAAACAGTCAGCAATAAAGCTTGTGAACGAATATGGCTTTATCATTCGCTCGGATTTGGTTGGATTAACTTATGGTTCCGTGAGGACCAACCTGTGATCAGGTAGATTTAATTTAGAAGAATCTCCTTGACAGGATTTCCAGCTTTAAGCGTAAGATCCTCCAACACAGATGTATTAGATTCACCATGCTAGCTTATTCTCAATATCATAACGTCTCAAAGCAGACAACACGATATGAGTGAATCGGTTAGTTACTATCTTAGCGATTGAGTCGTCAATTCATTTACTGGAACAAGTTTGATTCACATGGAATCGCACCATTGTTTCTTTCCAATTGACACAAGTGTGATTCATATAGAATCACAAAAGTCACTTACCGAGTGCTTGTTTGGTGTTGGCTCAAGCAGGATTTCCATCATCACGGTGAATACTTAAGTATCACTCAGATGTTCTGGCAAAATCACAAGGATAATGCGTAGGACTCTTGTTAACAGCTTGTGAACTTATTGGTGTTCAACAAGTGTTTGTAATGGAATGTGTCTTAATGAGATTTATTTTATTGATCTCTTGGCTCTAGACTCGATTAGTGCGTTTTGGTTTTAGTACTCGAAGGCTGGAGCAGACTGCCACCTATTCAATATAAACTAACTCGGAGTGAGAAAGTCAATAGAAGTCGTGTGTATCTCCGTGACAAATGAGACAAGTTTCTGTTAAGAGAAACTAGAATGGCTAGGAAGGTTTATGCATTACATCACTAGGTACATGATGTCATTCTTCAGAATTAGAATTCATCTTTGTGAAAACTGATAGATTATGTATTGACCCAGTTTCTGCCTAAGTTGTATGGAGGGCTTCTTTCTTTTCACCCTTTATCTATACATTTCTTTTTAATTCTTCAACCCTTTCAATGCTTACCAAGACGTCATTACTAACACCTTGTTGTGATTGTTCCAGTGTTATCTCAATCTTAGTCGGCATTTTTCCGGTATACTCATTCATCTCCAATCATACCTAAGGACTGCTATTTCTAACTATGGAGTGTCCTTGGGTAGACGCCTCCGGTTCTGGCTGGATCATATGACTAACGCCTAACCTAACCACCTTATGACTTCAGAATCGTCGTGAATTAAGATGTTGTTGGGTATAAGATCGTAACCATAAAACCTTTTCCGAAGAGTAACAAGCACTTTTGAGTCGATTAGATCACTTATTATTTTCAAGATCACATTTTAAATACATTTCTCCCCTTATTTTAAATACTACTTCACTTAGTTTTTTAAATACCATGTGATTAAAATTTGTCTTGAAAATTCTATGCGAAAACTTTTATTTTTAGCATCAATTATATGGAACATTAACTTGCTCCCTTCGATTTTACATATGTTTGACACCAAAAACAATGATACCAAGTTATAAAATGAATATAAAATTAAGGGTTAGCATTGTTGAGCACACAATTTTGAAAGATTATGAATTGTTATTGAAGAATTCTTGAAATATTATGCTCAACCACTTAATCATCTTATAATATACAATTTATTGAGTAGTCATTATTATTATGTATATGTTATTGAGACTTTTTATAATGTGTTGAATACATAAGAATTGTCATGTGATGATGTATCCAACAAAATTAAAACATTATTTTTCAAAAAACTCCCCCTCAAACATTGACTCATTTTAAGAATGACACCAATTGTAGAAGAATTGTCTTGTAAAACATTATGAGGGATGGAGTGTTGAACATACAATTTTGAAAGATTATGAATCGTCAGTGAGAAATTCTTGAAAAATTATGTTCAACTTTTTGAAAAACCAAATGTTAGAAGACTTCTCTTCTAACTTTAAGGATAAGCGCACTGAAACGTACACTCTCATATGTCGTTCGGGTTCGAGTCGCAATCTGAGAGCAATTACAAGTCATAAAGAACATTAGAAATGACATGTTTTGAAAGCATTTGAAACTCCTGTTCGAACTTCATTTACATGCCCGTGTCGATGTTAATCAATATTTCTAGGTACGTAAATGTTATCGATTCCAAGAGACATGTCGAGAAGAATATTTTTGTAAAACATTTTCTAATTTTTTGATTTTGTATTTTTCTTTTTGAAATTTTATATTTTTGTATTTGGTTTAATAAAAAAATATGAATTGTTGTCCTCAGCATGGTTATGTGATGGTGAATGAAATAGTAATTCTGCTCTTGTGTTGATGTAAACTGTTCTGTCTGCTGGTGAACAATTTTGGAACCAAGCTTTTGAAACTTGACAGTTCAATTACTTGTCGGTCGTGAATTCCGGTAAGTTTCTGTATGTTATGATCAGAAGTCATTGCTTATGCATCAAATGAAAATTCCTTGAAGCCCTGGTTTCTCAGATATCAGTGTTTTCAGCAACCAAACTCGGAGTCCTTCCTTTGTAGGATTTAAAGATGTACCTGCACTGACATCAAGAGTTTGTTTGCATTCATACTGGTTCGTGATATCGTCATTTGAACCATTTTTGGGTTCACTGTCAACCTTACTTGTGCTAGAGGTGAATATCTTTCCAGTAGGAATCCATTTAAGACCAACTATCTTGAAAATTTTACCCGTTGGTTTCCACCTAAGACAAGATCTATGAGTCATTGTTTTCTCATGCACAACGGAAGTCTTTTTGATTGAAGACCTATGTCTTTTTGGGATCTGTCTTTCTGGTTTCTTTGCAAAACTTGTTTGCTCTACGGGTATGTATCTTTTTGTTGTCTTATTGGATGGAACCTTAGCACGTGAGTTGACTTCATTCAGGAATTTTGTTACACAAGAATCATGATTGGCATTAAAGACACATTTCTGACATGTCGAGCAAACAAAATGTTTGGAGTCAGAAAAACTTCTAGAATTCCTAGAGTGTTCTGCTATGGGCACAGTCTTTGTCGTGACACAACTACTCTTAGATGCAGGCCAATTCCTAGACTTTTGGTTATTGATCCTAGGTTTTGGTTTGCTACCATTAGTTGTGCTTTGTGATCTAGCAGAAGGCATCACACTAGGTTCTGAATTCCTACTGCTTTCTTGTGTCTTTTTCTTAGCTTCCTCTAGGTAGTGTTTATGAACCATGTCATTTGAGCTATACCTAGATGAGCCAGGTGCAATCATGTGATGAGGTTTTGCAATAGCAGATTCTCTTTCCTTAGGCAAATAAGGTGTAGTGACTAGTTTTGACAAATCGTTATTGACATCAACTTAGGAGGCAAACCTTTGCTTTGAAAATCTAGGTCGTTCAGACTTAAACGCAGTCGGTTGTCTAACAACTGGTTGGTTTCTACGTGGTTGTAAAGCGGTGTCCTAGATGACGATTTGCAATCTTAGTATTTAAACTATTTCCTGTTAATTTCCTTAAATACATTTTTTAATGCTTGTTTCAATTGCAAAACCCTTTTTCCTGAAGATAGCTTTGAATTATCATATTTTGAACAATCAAAAGAAGGTTGTGTGTTCTATGTTCTTAGCTCTCGTTGTCTTGATAGAATCATACAGTTCTTTGTAATGCCTTTTCAAAGTCTTATTTTCTTTAAGTAACTTAGCCACTTTATGTTCCAATTTGATGTTTATTGTTTCAATTACATCTATGTCATGTTTAACCTTGGCTTCATTACTTTTTACTTCAAAAAAGTTGATCCATGTTGCCTTTCTTTTAAAACTTGGATTTTGATATTTTAGTCAAGATTAACACAATGGGCTTTTATTCTTAAAATATCTTTTGAATTGGGCAACGGTCTTTTGAGACTATTATTGTTAGAATTCAGAAATTGATTTGAGAGTTCAGTTGTCTGGTTATCAGTTAATGTAGCAAGCAAAGAACATGTGTCATGACATTGTTCAGCATTCTGGTCAACCTCTCCTTCATTATTGAATTCAGGTTGCTCAGTATGATGTTGTCCAGTAGTAGCAAAGTTATGATTTCTAGCAAGTCGTTTGTACCTCGCCATGGCATATTCTTAATTTATGGTCTGATATCTGTCTCATCAGGCATGTGTCATCATTCCCTGATCTGCGGGGTTGCTTGTATCTTGCTCTTTTAATGTTGTCCCACTGCTTTCTGTATCAACCAAGCTAGCATCCAATGCTTTACTCGAATCAACCTTATCCTCTGTTGTCTGCATTTGTCTTTCATTCACCCAGATGTCATACTCTCTTTTATGCAGTGCTCTTTCATCAATTGATTTCTTCACAGATTCCATGTGTTGGATTAGTCTATCACGGAATTCTGGAATCTCGAGTTGAGTGTATTGGAGAAAGTAGTTGCGTGTCATTACAACATTTTTTCAAAAATTTTTTTTTAAATAATCCCATTATACATCCGTGACTTGATGAACATCTGAAACTGTGTCTCGAGTACTTTAAAAGAAGCCATGGATCCAATCTCTTGAAATTCTTCTTTGTCAAGTTGCTTTTCTAGTTGATCCACGTATAGGAACATTGTGCTTGTACAAATGTATTATTATTCCTGACCAGAAGAGTGTCGCAAATGCACGTTTGAATCCAGACTCGGTTCGAGTTCCTTGTAAGTCGTTGTTTGAAAGAAGCTTGAGGTCTGAATGAAGTTGTCGAAAAGATACCATGCAACTCTTTTTTGCTTTGTCTTGAATTTGTTGCATTTGTTGTTCTTCCGAGTACGAAACGATGATAAAAGTATCTTCAAGTTTCCTTTTTACTGAAAATTATGAAGTGGAATAAATAATTGTCGGATCTTTAGTGAATTTGTTGTGATTGAAGTTGTGGTTAAAAAGGAAAACAATAAAACGTTCAACGGATATTTAAAGTCTATGATAAAACCGAGAAGGATTGTGTCTTTCGCGGGATTTTAACAAAATCAATAGGTAAAACGTTGAAAGCAATTGAATGAGATTAAGGGTTGTTGGTACGAATTGAAGTCGTGAAATTAAAAAAAACACTAAGTGACTTATTCGGCTTATTAGAAAACTATACATTTCGCTTGATCAACGCATATTTTGCTTGAAAAATGAAATGCATGTTTCGCTTGGTCTATTGCATATTTCACTTAAAATTCAATCTTGCATATTTTGCTTGATGTTTAACATGTTTCGCTTGTTGTTTAATATATTCCGCTTAAACTTAATCATGCATGTTTCGCTTGATAAACATATTTCGCTTGAAATTTTGTCAGTAACTTATTTCATAAAGACAACATATTTCGCTTGAAGATTAACCTGTATATTCCGCTTGAAACAAAACATTCATATTTCGCTTGAACTTTTCCTGCATATTTGGCTTAGCTAAACTTTCATATTTCGCTTCAAAATAATGTTACATATCTCGCTTGAAAATTTTTCTTGCATATTTCGCTTAGCCTACATTATTCACTCTCGGTGGCACTTTGCGGGTGCGTGGCCCACTTTAAACTATCAAACAAATGTACACAATCTTTTTGAAGCACAATTGTGTATCTATGTTCCCTATATCATTTGACGTTATGAGGTTAAAAAGTAGGAAAAGTCAAAATAAGTCGAAATAAGTGTGGACATAGCTCAAAATTAGCTCGTAAATAAGCTGAATAGCCAGATTTTAATAAGCTTAAAATCTTACCTTGTAGATTATTAATTGCTTGAAAATGGTGGACATTATAGGATATTGAACAAGTGTATGAAGTAGTAAACAAGCAAACCAAACCAATAAGCCCAAAAAAGTTTGAACCGTGAGCTTATCTTCAAAATAAGCCACAAATTTTGAGCTTATAATCACAAAACAAAGACACAAAGGTGTAGAACAAGTGAAGCAAGAAATAGAGAAGCAAAATGAACCAATAAGCCCTAAAAAAATTTGATTCGTGAGCTTATATTGATGAAATAAGCCACAAAAATAAGCTCTTTGAGCTTTATTGAAACAAAACAAAACACAATCTACCAGAAGGCTCTTGAAACAAATATGTAAGAATCCAAGAAATCTACTTCAATTCATAGAAGGAACAGAAATAAGAAGAAACTAGGAAGAATGTAGAGGAGAGAATAAGTAAGGAGATTAAAAAGTTCTGGGAAGTTTACTTGTCGCAAATATGAAAAATTAGCTAATGAACCACATACTCTCCATATAGAGTAGTGGTTTTTATACCTAGACTAAAAGGCTTACTTGCCTTTAGTATTTCTACGGGCCGGGCTCAGGTTTACTTGGGCTTTCGCCTGATACACGTGACCGGTTAGCTTACATATAAGAGCCCGTTTACCCGTCCAGCCTATTACAACGTATATTAATTAATGACCGAGACCTAATATAATTAATGAATGAACTTCCATTGTTCGACTTAATATTTTAAGGTTAACACAAGTTATAAGCCGCTTATATTACATAAGGATAAGCCCAACTCATAAGCTTAGCCAAACACTCACTGAATAGAAGAATACCCGCGCAAAGCGATTTTTGTAGTGATAAATAGTTATACATTCGAATTTGTGTTTTTAGTGTAACGCTTAATGCAATAATTATACATTTGATTATTGTGTGTCTTTTATATATGCTTCTATTTTTGCCCCATCAATTAAAAGTGTATGTTACTTACTCCAAAACAATGTGTCTTCTACAAATACATAAGTAACATGCACACCTTTTGTTGGTGGGGCAATAATATAATTTTTTCTTTATATATTAATCTCGAGGATGTTTGTCTAACCTTTATATGACGGGCTTATGGGTTTATTAGCTCATATGTGTCAAATAAGTCCAAATTAAGTGTTTGGCTAAGCTTATATGATTGGGCTTATAAGCTTATATAAGTAGGTTTTGGTAAGCCATAAAATTGTGACTTTTTAAGTGAAGTTGGCCTTATATAACATGTTGCATTATAAATTACAAATTTGTCGTCAATTAGCCTTAATCTAATATTAATATTTTTCAATTATGTTTCTTATTGTCATTTATCACTTGACTAAACCAAAATCCTTTAGCTTATGATCTATCATGATATATACAAGTTATAAGCCGCTTATGTTACATAAAGATAAGCCCAACTCTTAGCCAAACACTCACTGAATAGAAGAATACCCGCGCAAAGCGATTTTTGTAGTGATAAATAGTTATACATTCGAATTTGCATTTTTGGTGTAACGCTTAATGCAATAATTATATATTTGATTATTGTGTGTCTTTTATATATGCTTCTATTTTTGCCCCATCAATTAAAAGTGTATGTTACTTGCTCCAAAACAATGTGTCTTCTACAAATACACAAGTAACATGCACACCTTTTGTTGGTGGGGGCAATAATATAATTTTTTTCTTTATATATTAATCTCGGGGATGTTTGTCTAACCTTTATAAGATGGGCTTATGGGTTTATTAGCTCATATGTGTCAAATAAGTCCAAATTAAGTGTTTGGCTAAGCTTATATGATTAGGCTTATAAGCTTATATAAGTGGGTTTTGGTAAGCCATAAAATTGTGACTTTTTTAAGTGAAGTTGGCCTTATATAACATGTTGCATTATAAATTATAAATTTGTCGTCAATTAGACTTAATCTAATATTAATATTTTCTACTCATGTTCTCTATTTTGTCCTTTTATCACTCTGATCATAAAACCCAAACATGTAGGCTTATGATCTGATGATCATATAAACACTCAAACAAGTTATAAGCCGCTTATGTTACATAAGGATAAGCCCAACTCATAAGCTTAGCCAAACACTCACTGAATAGAAGAATACCCGCGCAAAGTGATTTTTGTAGTGATAAATAGTTATATATTTTTGGTGTAACGCTTAATGCAATAATTATACATTTGATAATTGTGTGTCTTTTATATATGCTTCTATTTTTGCCCCATCAATTAAAAGTGTATGTTACTTGCTCCAAAACAATGTGTCTTCTACAAATACACAAGTAACATGCACACCTTTTGTTGGTGGGGCAATAATATAATTTTTTCTTTATATATTAATCTCATATATTATAGTATTTTCATGTTAGTATTATGTTTACTTTTTTGTAAATTGAAATGTGTTTGTAATGTAAACTTAGGTATAACCTTAGAGATGTTGAAAATAATTTTTTTTATTGTATTTTAACAATTGAAGAATAGTCTATTGTGTAAATGTTTATGCAAAAATAAATTATATAACATTAAATATAACAACGGTGGGAACATCCTGATCTCATGCATCTTTTGATACCAACTAGATCATTCCCCAATGATTAAACCCTAGGAAATTGATACCTATCACAGTTTCAGTCAAGAGTTTGGATTGAACTCAAGTCAATATCCAAATAGGCCTCCTTTTACCAGTCAACTAAACGTTTGTGGTGGGGGAATGGTACCAACAGATTGAAGTCCCATTTGATGTGGGTCTCATGTGTATATTATTGGATATTATCTAAATCAGTAAAATTTGTTAAATTGAATACCATTAAACCATAGTGGTTGTATAATTTTTTTGATACAAGCTAAATGTTAGATTATTTATTCCTGTATACTCTAATCGGTGCCCGAGTAGGCAAGAAGTGTTGCTAGATGTATTCCTTGTGTGGTGGACTATGGTCGATGTCAAAAGGTACTCGGGGTCAGGGTGTTTCTGTTAGTTACGAGTAATTAGTATATTTAATTAGTCGGTTGTGTTGTTTGAAAACTTTTCATTAAATTATTAGTCCTTTTGTCCCAAAATTATTGTTCATCTTTCCTTTTCGGTTCGTCCCAAAATTATTGTCCACTGCTATATATAATTTTTGGAATTGCTTAAGTTTACTATATTACCCTTAATTAAAAAACTTATATACAAAACTCTATGAAAACATTAAATAATTGTCAAAGTGTAAAACTGTCTTTTTTTGCAAAATTCAAAGTAGTAATAAATGCATTTTTCTTAAACTCTGTATTTTTGGTCTGGTGACAATAATTTGAGACGGATGTAGTATATAATTTTGATTATTTTCTATAAAATATTTTTTATGTTTCAATTATCGTAAACTGTTATGCTATGTAACTAATTAATGAAAACGTTTATAAGTTAATTAATTTAAAATTGTGGTTGAACGTTGTATAAGTATCGTTTTTGTTTCCACATTTAAGAATTTGTAAAAACTAAATAAAAAAATTACATGGGTGGATTAATTATATTTGGCGGCTATTATTGCGCACAATCATTACTTGCATTAATGGTTTCATTGGTTATCTAAAGTGTGCAAATAAAAATCTATGCAAATGAGTTTTGTTTGCTTATATTGTAGTAGTTATAGTTATGTTTATCGGTTTCCTTAAAAGAAAAAAGAAAAAAAACACACATATCTTGTACAGTATGAATTTTTTTAGTTTTTAACACATGCTATAAGTAGGTCTATATTAATTACAAAATAGTTAGTAGTATTAATAATAAGGTGTGAAGGTTATAACGTTGTAAATTAGGTTAGTGGTGTTGATGATAAGTGGTTTTTATAAAATTTTATTGAAATTTGGGCTACGTGGGTATATTCAAAAATTAACTTTGGTCGGCCGCGAGATTCTTCGCTCCTTTTTTATCACGAATAATAACATCGGATTCTTGGAGTAGGAGAATCCACCGAAGCAATCTCGGCTTGGCATCTTGCTTAGCAAGAAGATACTTGAGAGTCGAGTGGTCCGTATACACTATGGTCTTTGATAAGACTAAGTAAGGCCGGAATTTCTCGAAAGCATACACCACG
This sequence comes from Tanacetum coccineum, assembly GCA_026074375.1. Classification (NCBI taxonomy): domain Eukaryota; kingdom Viridiplantae; phylum Streptophyta; class Magnoliopsida; order Asterales; family Asteraceae; genus Tanacetum; species Tanacetum coccineum. The sequence goes on along the minus strand of BQNB010038402.1, from coordinate 37,229 downwards.
GCTAATAACTCTTTTTCCGTTGTAGTGTAATGTGCTTGAGCATCCGTCATGGTCTTACTTGCATAGTGTATAGGCTGAAAATGCTTGGTCTTACGTTGCCCCAAGACTGCACCTACCGTATAATCACTAGCGTCGCACATAATTTCAAATGGTAGGTCCCAATCAGGGGCAACTAAAATCGGGGCTTCAGTTAACTTTTTCTTAAGTATATTAAACGCTTCAATACATTCTTTCGAAAAAATAAACGGAGTTTCTTTTTCAAGAAGATGGGTCATCGGCCGGGCGATTTTAGAAAAATCTTGAATAAATCGACGGTAGAACCCGGCATAACCTAAAAAACTACGAACACCTTTAATGGAAGTCGGATGAGGGAGTTTAGCTATAACATCAACTTTAGCTTGGTCGACCTCAATCCTGGACATTGAAATCTTATGGCCGAGGACAATGCCCTCTTTAACCATGAAATGACACTTCTCCTAATTTAGAACTAAGTTGGTATCTTTAAACCGTTTAAGCATTTTATCTAAATGGGAGAGGCAAGGCGAGAAAGAATCCCCGAAGACCGAGAAATTGTCCATAAAGACCTTTATTGTTTCCTCGATCATATCGTAGAAAATGGCCATCATGCACCTTTGGAACGTGCCCGGAGCATTACATAAGCCAAAAGGAATACGTTGGTAGGCAAACGTCCCATAAGGGCAAGTGAAGGTGGTCTTCTCTTGGTCTTGCGGGTCAATTAGAATTTGAAAATAGCCGGAAAATCCATCTAAAAAGCAATAGTATTCATTCCCTGCTAAACGTTCTAGCATTTGGTCCATAAAAGCAACGAGAAATGGTCTTTACGAGTGGCATCATCAAGCTTACGATAATCAATACAAACTTTCCATCCCGTAACTAACCTAGTGGGTATTAACTAATTATCTTTGTTTTCAACTACGGTGATGCCACCCTTCTTAGGCACGCAATGAACGAGGTTCACCCACGGACTATCAGAGATAGGGTAAATCAATCCGGCATCAAGGAGTTTGATTACTTCCTTTTTGATAACCTCATGAATTTTCGGATTTACCCTTCTTTGATGTTGAACCGCCGGTTTGAAGTCGTCTTCCATTAAGATCTTGTGAGTGCAAAAACTAGGGTCGATACCCTTAATGTCGGAAATCTTCCATGCGATGGCCCATTTGTGTGACTTAAGAACCTTTAAAAGGGAGGCTTTTGCTTCATCTTTTAACTCCTTAGAAATTATGACGGGTAATTTATCGGTTCCTTCTAAAAATGCATATTCTAAATGAGAAGGTAAATCCTTAAGCTCGAGTTCTGGTGGTTCTTCGATTGAAGGCTTCGTTAAAGTAACATCAACTTGCTTAAAGTCGTCATTTTTCATCGGCGGGAGAGTCGGAGACGGGTCTTCATTTAACAATTTTTCAAGGTAAAGAATGTCTCCCTCTGTGTCGTAATAATCGTGTCTCTCACATAGTTGATTTGGATTTATTCAAGTTAGCTATCGTCTTACAAAGGCTAATCAGATCCTATACAAGGCCAACAAGTAATATTCATGCTAATAGAGGTACCTCTGAATAAGAAGAATAACAAGATCACAAACAAACACTCTCCTACAATTCTTTACAAAATGTCTCAACCTGCTAATGATGAGTTCTCACAACATCTCAGTGATGAAGAAGAATCAAACCATAAGAAGCCATCAGACACTTTGTGGCTGCACCTAAACAACAACAAAACAGGTGATTCCTCAAACAACTGCTATCTCAAATATCAAACTTCCAATTCTGAAGAAGGAGGAGTATGATATATGGGCTATGGAGATGGAGCATTACCTTGAGTATATTGACAATGAAGTATGGAAGGTAATTCAGAATGGAAACTCCAAGAAGAGAATTTCAACTGGAAAGGATGGTATTGTTCGAGTACTTTCACCAGTAACTGCTACAGAAATTCAAGCTGTTGAAAAGGAAAGGAAGGCTAAGAATATCTTGCTGATGGCCATTCCCAAAGAATATATGAGAAGATTTCATGGAATGGATGATGCAAAAGAGATCTGGGGAGGCCATCAGAACTAGGTGGGTTGGTGGCAATCAAATTCAAATAAAATGTCAGAAGGCTGTATTCAAACAACAGTTTGAAGCATTTAAATATCCAATTCAAAGTGCCTAGAAAAGGATAATGCCAGATTTCAACAGCTACTTTCTCAATTGGAAGCTCATGTGCAAAAGTAACAACGAGGATCAAACATAATTATCTTAGATCTTTTGCCCCCAGCATGGTCTAACTGGCAAATGACAATGAAACAAATCATAAATTAGACACTTTATCTATTGATGATTTGTACAATAACCTTAGAGTTTTTGAGCAAGAAATTCAAGGTGCTTCAAAAACATCTTCAAGTGCTCAAAATGTTGCTTTTGTTTCACAAAGCAAAAGTAGCACTAATAAAGTTAAGTCTGGTTTTACTGGTGCCTACAGTACTTGCACTCCTTCTACTTCTTCAACCAATATTCCTGAAAAAGAAGTTCTTGCTGGTTTTGCTGATGAAGTAATCTATTCCCTCTTTGCCAAACAATCAGAGGACTGGGACTTACTTCATGAAGATCTGGAACAAATTGATGATGTAGACATTGAAGAGATGGACATAAATTGGCAAATAGCAATGATTGCTATTCGAATGAAGAAGTTCTATAAGAAAACAGGAAGGAGAGTTCGCGTGGATGGAAAAACACCTGTTGGCTTTGACAAAAAGAAGCTTGAATGCTTCAATTGTCACAACACTGGTCACTTTGCTAGGGAATGTACAGCAAAGGGGACACATGATGGAAAGAAGAAGAGAGACTCAGTTTATCAACATCAAGAAGCTGGGAAGCAAGAGAAGAATCAATTGGGGTTTGCTGACAATGGATGATGGGATTGTCAATTGGGGAGAACATACTGAAGTTGAAGAGACAAATCATGCACTTATGGCTATCAGCTCAAGCAATGAGGTAACTTTGTGTTCTAAAACTTGCATTGATTCATACAATACCCTTAAGCTACTATGTGATGAACAAATGAATCAGTTAGGTGATCAAGAAGCACAAATACTTGCCTATAGTCAAGCTGTTAAGAAACTAGAAGCTCAACTTGTTACTTTTCAAAAACATCAACTTTCTCTAAATGAAAAGCTTACATTTCAGGCTAATGAAATATATGAAAAAGATGAAAAGCTTAAAAGATATAGGAGAATAGGAATGAAAGCTGTAAAAGAAAAGGAACAATTGCAGAAAACATTAGATTCATGGAAGAATCTTTGGAGATTAATTAGTTCTGGCATGAGTTCAAATAGTAAAGTTGCTTAGTGGATTTGAATACAATCAAACAATGAGGTTCTAAGTTATGAGGAAGAAATGAACTTTTCTGTTTTTAATTGTTCAAAAGAGGATTCAATAGGAAAACCTTTGTACAGTAGATTTACAAAGACTAATGATTTTAAAGGTGTTCCACATCCTTTAAGTGGAGATTATACTCCTAAACCACAAGAGGAAATTGATGATTCTTTGTATGTTTATGGTAAAAAGGGTCCTCAAAAACCTGAAATTAGTGTCTCAGATGACAATTCTTCTGAGCATTCTACCTGTCAATCAAATGACAGTGAAGGATCTTGTGGAAATACCTCTGAGCACTCTTTTGAGACTGAATCAGAAAGTTTAAGTGTACCAAATGAGATGTCTAAGTCAAGGTTGGAAATAACTAATGAAAAAGTTGTGTCTGAATTACAAGAAGTTGAACCTAGTTGTGCAAAACACGTAAAAACTCCTAGGCAACCACTCAAAGATAAAGAAACACATAAAGTTAATAGGAAGAATTGGAATGATATGATGGAAAGAGAACTAGGGGAAGGTTACTCTTTTACAAAGAAGAAATGTTTTGTTTGTGGTAGTCTAAGTCATTTGATTAAAGATTGTGACTATTATGAAAAGAAAATGGCAAGGGAAGCTGAGGTTAAGAGGGTCGTTAATACTGGTAATTGGATGGAAAAACCAGTCTGGACAAAAGCTAACAGGGTCAATCACTCAAATAAATTTGTTCCTAGATCAGTACAACTTAATGCTGGTAGGCCAAATTTTAATTCTGTTAGGCCTAATATTAATACTGGTAGGACAAATATTAATTCTGGTAGGCCTAAAGTTAATGCTGTTAGTTCTAATGTTAATACTGTTAGATCTAGACAGCCAGTACCTCACAAGACCTCAAACAGTTTTAGTCCCAAAAGACCACAGATGAATCAAATTAATCAAAGAAGGGATTTTTCAAAATCACATTCATCTGTAAGGAGACCCTTTGCAAAAACTACAGCACAAATGTCTCACTCTAATGCTGTAATGGGAATTTGGGGATCTGCTGTTAAGACCTCAGCAAGTTATAATTGGAGGAACTCTAGACCAAACTTCAATTATAACAGTGGACCGACTTTTATTAGAACTGTGAATGCTAAAGGTCCACAAGGCAGACCCAAGCCTGTAAAGGCCTGGGTCCCTAAGAGAGACTAATTTCTCTTTTTCATGTGCAGGAACATCCACTGAAGAACATGGTAGATAGAGGTATATTTGATAGTGGATGCTCAGGGCACAGAATAGGTAACGAAGGATCAACTGGTAGATTGAAGATTCCAATAGGGGGTCTGTTACCTTTTGAGGTAGCAAAGCTACATAACTGGTAAAGGAAAATAAAAGTTGTTAATTAGATTTTGATAGTATGTGTCTTTTTGTAAAAGAATTAGGGCATTTTAACCTTTCTAAATATCAAACAAATATGTAATAAGCAACAACAAGTTCTTTTACTGAAACTTAAGTCTTGTTGGTGTCTTCTGACTTTAAGATGCCTGATAAAATCAGATACTTTAAAGGTCCCTAAACACCACAATATGTACAGTTTTTTGTAATGAAGACACCTACTCTGAAAAAGGGTTTTGGCCTTTTGATTGCTAGAAAAGCTCACAATTCTAAATGAATCTAAATTAATGGCATATAAGGTTAGTCATATCATTAACAAACCAAAACAAACCTTGTGAGGGAACCTATGTTAGAGTCTACCTTACAAGGTTTTCAAAAATGACCACACATGTGTTGCCTGCCATAAAGGCAAACAACACAGGGCCTCCTGCAAGGCCAAGTTAGAAAGATTAATCACTGAGCCACTACACACCTTGCATATGGATCTTTTTGGTCCTACTTCTATGAAAAGCATTAATCATGCAAGTTATTGCCTTGTAATTACTGATGATTGTACCAGATTTGTAGTTGGGTATTCTTTTTAGCCTCTAAGGATGAAACTAGTGGCATTCTTCAGACCTTTATTAGGCAGATTGAAAACCAGCTTAGTCATAGGGTTAAAATCATTAGATCAGATAATGGCACTGAATTTAAGAATAGAGATATGCTTGAATTTTGTGGAAACAAGGGAATAAAACAAGAGTATAGTAATGCCAGAACTCCACAACAAAATGGAGTTGCTGAAAGAATGAACAGAACCCTAATTGAGGCTGCTAGAACTATGCTAGCAGATTCTCTCTTACCAACCACTTTTTGGGCAGAAGCAGTTAGTACTGCTTGCTATATTTTTAACAGGGTAAGAGTGACAAAACCTCAAAACAAAACTCCATATGAGCTTTTGTTTGGCCACAAACCAATTATTAGCTACATAAGACCTTTTGGGTGTCATGTTACCATTCTAGATACTCTTAGTGTGCTTGGCAAGTTTGATGGAAAATCTGATGAAGGATTCTTAGTTGGTTACTCACTAAATAGCAAAGCCTATAGGGTTTATAATTTAGTAACCAAAAGAGTAGAAGTAAATCTGCATGTTAATTTTCTTGAAGATAAACCCAATGTCAAAGGAGTAGGATATAGATGGATGTTTGATATTGACTATCTTACTGATTCTATGAACTATATACCTGTATCTTTGGAGAATCAAGCTAACCCACATGCAGGTACTTCAGAGAAAACTAACAATGCAGGGTACTTCACAAACTGTAAACTCCAAAGTCTAAATGCTACAAAGAAAGATGAGGATGTAGAACTTATTGTTGTACCTTCAGCTGTAACGATTCCTGAAGAAATAGTTGACTCAAGGACATCTTCCACAAAGTCAAAGAAAGAGAAGATCTTGACAGACCCTCAGCAAGAGGAGAAGGTTTCCTCAACTGATACTTTAGAAGATAATCCTAAGATTCAAGCTTTTAGAAGAGAGTTGGAACAAATTGCCCTAAAACATTTAGGGACAGTCCCTGAAAACAACTCTACCAGTACTCCTTCAGTTAATACTGGTAGTCAGACAGTTAATACTGGTAGGCTTGATCATGATGATTCACCTATGCCAGAGCTCGAATCTTCACAAGTCTGAGACAAGAATTTTTGATGAGGCATCTTATGATGAGGAGGGTGTTGAAAACTGGACTTTCACAGTCTTCCTACAGAAAATGAAGTCAAGTCCACTCCTCACTAGGATTCATAATAATTACCCAAAAAGTCAAAACTTGGTGATCCAAAGTCAGGCTATGCAAAACTAAAGCAAGTGCAAAACAAATCAGGAGCTCATGCTCTTCTCAGTCATATTCAAAAGCAGCAAAGAAACAATCACAAAGATCAACAGCATTGTTTGTTTGCCTGTTTTCTATCTCAGGAGGAACCTAAAAAGATTGCTGAAGCCTACACAATGGCAAGTTGGGTCGAGCCATGCAAGAATGACTTTTACAGTTAAGCTACAACAAGTATGTTTTTCTTGTGATCTTACCTCATGGAATGAAGGTGATTGGTACAAAGTGGGTCTACAGAAATAAAAGAGATAAAAGAGGTGTGGTTGTGAGGAATAAGGCAAGATTGGTGGCCCAAGGGTACACACAGGAAGAAGGTATTGACTATGATGAGGTTTTTGCTCCTGTGGCAAGAATAGAAGCTATCAGGTTATTTTTAGCCTTTGCCTCATTTATAGGGTTCATAGTATTCCAAATGGATGTAAAAAAGTGCCTTTCTGTATGGCACTATAGATAAGAGGTTTATGTCTTACAACCTCCTGGTTTTGTTGATCCGATCATCCAAATAAGTTTATAAGTGGGTCAAAGCTTATGTATGGACTGCATTCAAGCTCCTAGTTGCTTGTATGCTACTTTATCAACATTCCTAGAGAAGCATAGATACAAGAGGGGCACAATTGACAAGACTTTATTCATTAGAAGGAACAAAAAGGATATCATGTTGGTTCAAGTAGTATGTTTGATATATCATTTTGGTTCTGACTAACAAGTCTTGGGTGATGATTTGAAGCCTTGATGAAAAGCAGTTTCAAGATGAGTTTACCATGGGGTGAACTCACATTTTTCTTAGGTTACAAGTCAAACCGAACAAGGGAGGAAAATCTTCATATCTCAGGACAAGTTATTATGCTGAGATACTCAGAAATTTGACTGTAAATGTGAAAGCTTGCAATAATACCCATGGAGACCAAGGTTCCTCTGACAAAGGATGAAGTAAGCTATAGATGTAGATGTATACTGTACAGATCCAAGATAGGTTCCTCATGTACTTAACTTGCCTCTAGACCTGTTATAATGTATGCAGTTGTGTTTTGTTCACGTATTCAGTAACTCCAAAGACTTCACATCTCAATGTTTTCAAGAGAATCTTTAAGTATCCTTAAAAGGCAAACAAACTTGGGCTTATGGTATCCTAGGGAATCCACCCTTTTGACTTGGAAGCATTCTCTGAATAGTGATTATGTGGGTCCAACCATGACAGGAAAATCCACAGCAGGTATTTCTCATTCTTGGACAAAGACTTATCTGCATGGCAATGTAAGAAACAACAATAGTGGGCTACTTCAACAACTGAAGCTGAATATGTCTAGCTGCTGCAAATTAGCTGTGACAAGTATTGTGGGTTCAAAATCAATTACTGGACTATGGTTTCAATTTCATGAATACCAAAATCCACATTGACAACGAAAGCACAATCTGCATTGTGAAGAATCCAGTATATCATTCCAAGACAAAGCACATCGAGATACGTCACCACTTTATAAGAGATTGTTATGAGAAGAAGCTCATCAGTGTGGAGAAAATTCACACAGACCTTAAATTAGTCAGACCCTATTGACTAAACCTTTTATGGACCACGGTTTAATTACTTGGAGTTACATTGGTATGATAAACCCATACTAATTTAAGGGGAGGCTTAGTTGTAAAGTTTGTTTAATTCTGGTAGCTAAGTAGTCATTAATACTGTTAGTTAGTTCATATTAATACTGGTAGTTAAGCTGCATTAATTCGGGTAGATTATTCTGTTTATACACTCTCTTGCAATAGGGTTTTTCTTTGTTTCAAACTAATTTGTTTTTGTAGGCATAGCATGGATGTGCAGATGAAAGGCAGGTGTGATACGGTTTTAGCTTTTGTACATCTTCAGTAAATACTTAATTCTGGTTGCAAAAGAGTTAATTCGGGTTGATTCTTAATTAATTCTGTTTGACCAACATTAAGTCTGGTAGTGTAATTGTTAATACTGGTAGGTTATTATTAATGCTGGTTGCGGGAAATTTGACTTTCTTCTGTTTTATCACTGTTTAAATGTTACCGTTATAGATTTTTACGGCGCTATTGTCGTTTCTCAGAGAAGCTATATATAGATAAAGTTTGATTTCTCTTTCATACTTATCTTTTTATTGCTATCTCCTTTTCGCAAAGTAAAAATCTTCTTTAATTTTATAACGAAAATAGTCAAGCGTCCTGTTACCAGCATCTACAACCTCACTCGCATCAAAACCCAAGTACACATTCATCCCTCTCATTGATACGGTTGTCTCATGGCCCAATTAAAATATTGTGACAAACACAATCAAGTGGGGTTTTTGCGCAAGCCTGACGAAAGTGCAGGGTTTGCTGAGATAGTGGATTTTCTCCGAGGTTCCAACCTCAGGTATGCCTTAACTTCTAATCCACCTATCTATGATTCCCTTGTAAAACAGTTTTGGCAGACTGCTACTACCAATACTATAGCTGACGGGACTCTAGAAATACATGCAACCATTGATACCATAGGGTATACAATCACTGAGGCGTCTATTAGAGATACGCTTCAATTAGCAGATGCCACAGGGATTACAATGTTGCCAAATGATGAAATTTTTGAGGGGATGGGGCAAATGGGGTATCCTACTGATGGAACCTTCACCTTTTGGAAAAGTTTTTTACGACCCCAATGGAGGATAATTTAGTCCCACCAACTTCTTGCACTTTATAAGCTCTAAAAGTGCTGGATGGGATCAATTCGGTAGCAATATTGCTACTGCTTTGATTTGTCTATCCACTGATAGAGTTTATAATTTTTCAAAACTTATTTTTGATGGTATGGTGGCAAATTTGAAAAGCAAGACGAAGTTTTTGATGTATCCTCGTTTTCTGCAACTGATTTTGAATATTCAAACGGAAAACAAACACCTTTATCTGGCTGTGACCCTGACCAAAAAGATCTTTGGGAATATGAAAAGGGGTTTTCGAGGGGCACCAAGACCTTTATTGCCTGCTATGTTACTTGTTGCTACTACTAATCCAAATGCAGGTCAAGAACATCATGCTGTGACTCAAACTCAACCATCATCATCCACACTTCCAGTACCATCTACATCATCACCTCCAGTACAATCTCCACCACCAATCCCTGCATCCATTCCTACACCTACACCTATTCCTGAAACTGAACCTGCACCATTTGAACACACCTTTGAGGAGCCATCTCCTGTCCACCAACACTTCTCACCCCCACAAGAACAGGCTCACGGACAAATGACTATGGATGATTTACTTCAAGTAGTTCCTCAGTTGATATCAAGAATTGACAGCCTGGAAACGGATCTCAAACAAACCAAGCTGACAATGGGGAATGCTCTTGTGAAGTTAGTCAAGAAAGTGAAGAAGTTGGAAGGGTTTTTGAAAAGGAGAAATGTGGTTTTGTCAGACTCTGAAGAGGAAGAACCTGAGGCTCAGGGGAGGAAAAGTCAAGATGATCCTCTAGCTTCTTTGATACAAGGACTGGTTACTCCTTCTATGACAAAAGTAAATGCATCAGGGGAGGAACAAGTGGAAGACATAAGTCCTAATACTCTTGAAGCAGCCAAAACTCTCTCCAGGGTTGCCTCTCTAAAGCCAAAGTCCATTGATAAGGGAAGGAGATATAAGAGAAGAAAAGAGACTAAGGGAAAGAAGGTAGTCTCAAGCTTGGTTTTTCAAGAAGAAGTTGATACTGGTGTTAAAGAAGTTAATACTGCTGAAGGAGTTAATACTGGCAGTATTAAAATTAGTACTGTTAGTGAACAAGTTAGTACTGGGGGGCCAAGCTAAAAGTCTATTCCTTCTCCTGATAAAGGCCAAAGAGCAGGAAAAGCTCCTATGATCATTAAAGAAACTCCTAAGAAGTCAAAGGAACAAATTTTACAGGAGGAAGCTAGCCTGCTAAAGCAATCAATTGGATACTTTACAGAAAAGAAGAGTGGCTAAACCAGTACATTTGGGATTCTCTCTAGCACAAAGATTTGCAGAAGTAGAAGAAGAATTAAATGAGCAACAAAAGAAAAGAAGAGCTCAAGTTCAATTTGAAGCTCAGCATTACACAGATGAAGATTGGGATTTAATTAGAGCAAAGATTGAAGCTAATGCAGAGTTGTCAAAAAGTATGCTAGGAAGTGACTTACAAGGAGAAGATTTTGCAAAGAAGATGGTTGATCTAGTAAATCAAAGGAAGAAATATTTTGTAGAGGAAAGAGTCAAGAGCTAAAAGAAATGGGAGCCCTTGACCCAATCAACAGCTGAAGACATAGATAGATGAATTACTTGAAGAATCAGGGGACATGTAAGTTATACTCATGCTAATTGTAATTTAAGTTTTGAAGAAGTTAAGGAAGAATTTGATAAGCTAGTGAAACAGGTTGAATCTTTTGCACCAATAAACTTTGAAGCCACTAAAGCTAGTTTGAAAAGATTTGGTGAAGAGCTCCAGACAAAGACTACAAAAAGACTGAAAGATGATGAAGCAAAGGATGCTGAGCCAGCCAAGAAGTCTGGAAAGAGGAGAAAACAAATGGCAAGAAAAGGATTGCATACAGACCTTGATAAGGATGATTCTGAAGGTTCAGATGAAGTTAGTGAACAAGATGATTCTGTCTCAGGTACTAAAATTCCAATTGATCCTGTTCCTGTAGCTATGAAATCACCTAGTATAGCTACCTATAAGATCATCAAGCAAGGAGAAAAAAAAGTGTACCAGATAGTTAGGAAAGATGGAACTGATACAGTGTACATTAATTTTGGTGCTATGCTGAAGGATATATCTAGAGATGATCTTACTGAGTTATATAGGATTGTAATGAATAGATATGGGATGGATGGACCAGAGGATGAGCTAGAGAAGGTATTTTGGAAGTATTTAAAGAATATGTTTGAAGAACCTCTTAGTACAGATCCTATTTGGAGTTTGTTAGGTCAGCAAAGGGTCATAAGTTGGAGATATTATGATACCTGTAGAGTACACTGTTTGAACTTGGAGTCAATGGATATATATATGTTAATTGAAAGAAAATATCCTTTATCTGCTGAGATATGCAAAACTATGCTAAATAAGAAACTTCAAGGAGGAAAACCAGATGAGGATTGCTATAAAATGTTGAAAATGATGGAAAAGCAAGCTGGTATTAGGAAGTAGTGAAGTCTGAAGAGTTAGAAGTCTAGGATGGAGATAAGAAGGATAACACTTGGTGGAGGTGCTATGCACTAACACAACAAATGGTTTATTTCAGGTTCACACCATGATCTAACCTGATCATAAGGACTGGCTAGTCCAGGAAGCAAACGGCTCTTGGTAAAGACTTCTTAAATCCGTTCTATGGTTGACAACTTGCAAATAAGTTGTATGGTTTTCAACTCACCATATCTGTTTAAGTGAAGAGTTGGCTAGCCCACAAGTTTATGGTTTGTGGTAAAGGCTGTGGAAAAACCATAACTAAATCCATATTAGATGGTTGACACTTTACCAAAAAGTGGATGGTATGTCAACTCACCAAGTTTCATGTACAAAGAGTTGACATGGTTATCAATCCACCATGGAATTTACCTTTTCTAGGTGCCAAAGGATTGACTAGCCCTGAGCAAACGGCTACAGGTAAAGGCATATCAAATCCGTTTATGGCTGTAATGGTTTGCCAAAAACCATATGGTATTCAACTCACCAATGTTTAATGTACTGAGAGTTGAAATGGTTTTCAGTCAACCATGGACATGCACCTTTCTGGTGGCCAAAGGACTGACTACTCCAGAGTGAATGGCTAACTGGTAAAGAGACATCAAATCCATTTAAAATTTTTCAATGATTCACCTCTCACAGGAGTTAACACATCTGGAAGTGATGAGAATAGACTGAAACTATATGGTTTGATGTACATATTGTCAATGTTGCTGATATGACGGATTACTGAAGAAATTTGAAGAATAGTTGCTGCAAAGATTAAAAAGAGATGATTCAAAGAATTGCAGATCAAGAATGACTTGAAGAATTCAATTTACAACATCCTCAGAAAGCTTAAAGTATTTAAAGTAAAGATCAAGAATGTATTGAAGGAATTTGAAGTTCACAAGTGAAGATCAAGTTAGGGGAGGATTGTTGGGAAATAGATTGTAAAAGACTTAATACTGGTAGTATAACAGTTAAGTCTGGTAGTAATAGTTAGTTCTGGTAGTATTGAGTTAATACTGGCAGTACTAAGTTAAGCCTGGCGGTACTAAGTTAGTACTGGTAGAGTAGCAGTACAAGAGTTAGTACTGGTCATATTTAGTTAAGTCTGTTCATAGTTAAGTCTGTTTATGTAACAGAATAGTAATAGTTATCTTAGAGATATCTTAGGAGATATCTTAGGAAAGGATATGTATTATCCTTTCACACGTTTGTAAAGCCCATTAGGGTTTCCTTGGTGTATAAAAGGAACCCTAAGGCACAATGTTATGTACGTGATTGAAATATCAATAGAAGCATTAGAGCTTAATAGCAAATTAGTATTATTGTTTCTTCTTAATTCTTGTGTTAAGATTCCGCATTAACACTTGATATTCATAGTCAGTGTCTCTCACATAGTTGATTTGGATTTATTCAAGTTAGCTATCGTCTTACAAAGGCTAATCAGATCCTATACCAAGGACCTACAAGTGGTATCAGAGCCTTTAGAGGGACTCTGAGAAAGAAGAATCACTAGAACCACAAACTACACTCTCCTACGATTCTTTACAAAATGTCTCAACCTGCTAATGATGAGTTCTCACAACATCTCAGTGATGATGAAGAATCAAACCATGAAGATGCATCAGATACTGGTAATGCACCTAAACAACAACAACAGGTGATTCCTCAAACAACTGCTATCTCAAATATCAAACTCCCAATTCTGAAGAAGGAGGAGTATGATATATGGGCTATGGAGATGGAGCATTACCTTGAGTACATTGACAATGAAGTATGGAAGGTAATTCAGAATGGAAACTCCAAGAAGAGAATTTCAACTGGAAAGGATGGTATTGTTCGAGTACTTTCACCAGTAACTGCTGCAGAAATTCAAGCTGTTGAAAAGGAAAGGAAGGCTAAGAATATCTTGCTGATGGCCATTCCCAAAGAACATATGAGAAGATTTCATGGAATGGATGATGCAAAAGAGATCTGGGAAGCCATCAAAACTAGGTTTGGTGGTAATGCAAATTCAAAGAAAATGCAGAAGGCTGTTTTCAAACAACAGTTTGAAGCATTTAAAATATCCAATTCAGAAGGGCTAGAAAAGGGATATGACAGATTTCAACAGTTACTTTCTCAATTGGAAGCTCATGGTGCTGAAGTATCAACTGAAGATGCAAATCATAAGTTTCTCAGATCTTTGCCCCCAGCATGGTCCAATCTGGCAATGACAATGAGAACTAATCCAGAGATTGACACTTTATCTATTGATGATTTGTACAATAACCTTAGAGTTTTTGAGCAAGAAATTCAAGGTGCTTCAAAAACATCTTCAAGTGCTCAAAATGTTGCTTTTGTTTCACAAAGCAAAAGTAGCACTAATAAAGTTAAGTCTGGTTTTACTGGTGCCTACAGTACTTGCACTCCTTCTACTTCTTCAACCAATATTCCTGAAAAAGAAGTTCTTGCTGGTTTTGCTGATGAAGTAATCTATTCCCTCTTTGCCAAACAATCAGAGGACTGGGACTTACTTCATGAAGATCTGGAACAAATTGATGATGTAGACATTGAAGAGATGGACATAAATTGGCAAATAGCAATGATTGCTATTCGAATGAAGAAGTTCTATAAGAAAACAGGAAGGAGAGTTCGCGTGGATGGAAAAACACCTGTTGGCTTCACCTGTTGGCTTTGACAAAAAGAAGCTTGAATGCTTCAATTGTCACAACACTGGTCACTTTGCTAGGGAATGTACAGCAAAGGGGACACATGATGGAAAGAAGAAGAGAGACTCATTTTATCAACATCAAGAAGCTGGGAAGCAAGAGAAGAATCAGATGGGTTTGCTGACAATGGATGATGGGATTGTCAATTGGGGAGAACATACTAAAGTTGAAGAGACAAATCATGCACTTATGGCTATCAGCTCAAGCAATGAGGTAACTTTGTGTTCTAAAACTTGCATTGATTCATACAATACCCTTAAACTACTGTGTGATGAACAAATGAATCAGTTAGGTGATCAAGAAGCACAAATACTTGCCTATAGTCAAGCTGTTAAGAAACTAGAAGCTCAAATGTACTTTCAAAACCATGAACTTTCTTCTAAAATGAAAGGGCTTACATTTCAGGTCTAATGAAATATATGAAAATGATGAAAAGCTTAAAAGTATAGGAGAAGTAGGAATGAAAGCTGTCAAGAACAAAGGTGAAAGGAACAATTGCAGAAAACATTAGATTCATGGAAAGATTCTTCCAAGAATCTTTGGAGATTAATTGATTCTGGCATGAGTTCAAACAGTAAAGTTGGCTTAGGATTTGAAATACAATCAAACAAGGAGGTTCTAAGTTATGAGGAAGAAATGAACTTTTCTGTTTTTAAATGTTCAAAAGAGGATTCAATAGGAAAACCTTCATACAGTAGATTTACAAAGACTAATGATTTTAAAGGTGTTCCACATCCCTTAAGTGGAGACTATACTCCTAAACCACAAGAGGAAATTGATGATTCTTTGTATGTTTATGGTAAAAAGGGTCCTCAAAAACCTGAAATTAGTGTCTCAGATGACAATTCTTCTGAGCATTCTACCTGTCAATCAAATGACAGTGAAGGATCTTGTGGAAATACCTCTGAGCACTCTTTTGAAACTGAATCAGAAAGTTTAAGTGTTCCAAATGAAATGTCTACGTCTAGGTTGGTGGTACCTAATGAAAAAGTTGTGTCTGAATTACAAGAAGTTGAACCTAGTTGTGCAAAACACGTAAAAACTCCTAGGCAACCAATCAAAGACCAAGCAACACCTAAAGTTAACAGGAAGAATTGGAATGATATGATGGAAAGAGAACTAGGGGAAGGTTACTCTTTTACAAAGAAGAAATGTTTTGTTTTTGTAGATGCTAACAATATAATTTAAAGATTGCGACTATTATGAAAAGAAAATGGCAAGGGAAGCTGAGGTAAAGGGGGGGTTGTTTAATACTGGTAATGGGATGACAAAACCAGTTTGGACAAATGCAAACAGTAAATAATCACTAGACTAATAAATTTGTTCCCTGATCATACAACTTAATGCTGGTAGGCCAAAGTTTACTTTCAGTTAGGCCTAATATTAAATACTGGTGATGGAACAAATATTAGTTCGGTAGCCTAAAGGATAATACTGAAGTCCAAAGTATAATAACGATAGACCTAGACAACCAGCACCTCACAAGACCTCAAACAGTTTGAGTCCCAAAAGATCACAGAAATCAAATAATCATAGAAGGCTTTCTCAACATCATATTCATCAGTAAGAAAACCCCTTTGCAAAAATCTACATCCAAATGGCTCTTCTAATGCTGATAATGGAATTGGGATCTGCTGTTAAGACCCTCCGCAAGTATAATTGGAGGAACTTAGACCAAACTTCAACTTATACAAATGAACCTACTTTTATTAGAACTGTGAATGCTAATGGTCCACGAAGGCAACCCAACCTGCGAAGGCCTTGATTCCCTAGAGAAACTAATTTTCTCTTATTCATGTGTAGGACTATCCACTGAATAACGATGGTAATAAGGTATATTTGATAGTGGATCTCAGGGCACATAGACAGGATAAACAGGATCAACTAAGGATATTTGAAGAATCACTGGGGGATTCTGTAACCTTTGGGGGTAGCAAAGGCTACATATCTGGAAAAGGTAGAATAAGAGTCGTATTTAGATTTTGATAGTGTGTCCTTTGTTAAAAGAATTTAGGGCATTTATAACCTTATTCCGTCAATAACACAAATTTGTGATAAGCAGCATAAGGTTCTTTTTACTGAAACTGAATGTCTTGTTGTGTCTTCTGACTTTAAGATGCCTGATGAAAATCAGATACTTTTAAAGGTCCCTAGATATTACAATATGTACAGTTTTGACATGAAGACACCTTCTCCTGCTAAAGGTTTTGCCTGTTGATTGCAAAGCCACCATCTGATGAATTCTAAATTGTGGCATAGAAGATAAGGTCCATATCCAAATTTTAAAAATCTAAACAAACTTGATGAAGGGAAACCTTGTCAAGAGTTTACATCCAAGTTTTCAAAAATGAACCACACATGTGTTGTCCCTGCCAAAAGGCAAACAACAAGGGCCTCTTGCAAGGCTAAGTTTAGAAAGTTTGATTCACCACCAAAGCCACTACAACCTTGCATATGGTCTTTTTGGACCTACTTCTGTGAAAAGCATTAATCATGCATTTAAATTGCCTGTAATCACTGATGATTGTGCCAGATTGTTGTTGGGTAATCTTTTTGGCTTCTAAGGAAATAAACTAGTGGCATTCCTTCAGACCTTATTAGGCAGATTGAAAACCAGCTTAGTCATAGAGTTAAAATCATTAGATCAGATAATGGCACTGAATTTAAGAATAGAGATATGCTTGAATTTTGTGGTAACAAGGGAATAAAACAAGAGTATAGTAATGCCAGAACTCCACAACAAAATGGAGTTGCTGAAAGGATGAACAGAACCCTAATTGAGGCTGCTAGAACTATGCTAGCAGATTCTCTCTTACCAACCACTTTTTGGGCAGAAGCAGTTAGTACTGCTTGCTATATTTTTAATAGGGTAAGAGTGACAAAACCTCAACACAAAACTCCATATGAGCTGATTGTTTGGGCCACAAAACCATTATAAGCCTACATAAGACTCTTTATGGGAAGTCCAGTTACCATTCTAAGAATACTCTTAGTGTGCTTGGAAAGTTTGATGGAAAATCTGATGAGGGATTCTTAGTTGGTTACTCACTAAACAGCAAAGCCTATAGGGTTTATAATTTAGTAACCAAAAGAGTAGAAGTAAATCTGCATGTTAATTTTCTTGAAGAAAAACCCAATGTCAAAGGAGTAGGATATAGATGGATGTTTGATATTGACTATCTTACTGATTCTATGAACTATATTCCTGTATGTTTGGAGAATCAAGCTAACAATGCAGGTATTTCAGAGGAAACTAACAGTGCAGGTACTTCACAAACTCCAGAGTCTATTGCTTCTGAGGAAAAAGATGAGGAAGTAGAGCTTATTGTTGTGCCTTCAGCTGTAAAGATTCCTGAAGAAAAAGATGAATCAAGGACATCTTCCACAAATTCAAAGAAAGAGGAGACCTTGACAGAACCTCAAAAAGAGATGAAGGATTCCTCTACTGATCCTTTAGAAGACAATCCTAAGATTCAAGCTTTTAGAAGAGAGTTGGAAGAAATTGCCCTAAAGCATTTAGGGACAGTTCCTGAAAACAACACTACCAGTATTCCTTCCTGTTTTATACTGGTAGTCCTAAATAGTTTAATACTGGTAGGCTTGATATGATGATCACTTTATGCCAGAGCTCGAAATCTTTCACAAGCCTGAGACAGGAATTTTTGATGAGGCATCTTATGATGAGGAGGGTGTGATAACTGACTTCAACAGTCTTCCTACAGAAATTGAAGTCAGTCCTACTCCTACACTTAGGATTCATAGTATTCACCCAAAAAGTCAAATACTTGGTGATCCTAAGTCAGCTGTGCAAACGGAAGCAAAGTGCAGAACAAATCAGGAGCTCATGCTCTTCTCAGTCATATTCAAAAGCAGCAAAGAAACAATCACAAAGATCAACAACATTGTTTGTTTGCATGTTTTCTATCTCAAGAGGAACCTAAAAAGATTGCTGAAGCTTTACAAGATGACAGTTGGGTTCAAGCCATGCAAGAAGAACTGTTACAGTTCAAGCTACAACAAGTATGGGTTCTTGTAGATCTACCTCATGGAATGAAGGTGATTGGCACCAAGTGGGTCTACAGAAACAAAAGAGATGAAAGAGGTGTGGTTGTAAGGAATAAAGCAAGATTGGTGGCCCAAGGGTACACACAGGAAGAAGGTATTGACTATGATGAGGTTTTTGCTCCTGTGGCAAGAATAGAAGCTATCAGGTTATTTTTGGCCT
The DNA here is from genome assembly GCA_026074375.1 of Tanacetum coccineum. Lineage (NCBI taxonomy): Eukaryota > Viridiplantae > Streptophyta > Magnoliopsida > Asterales > Asteraceae > Tanacetum > Tanacetum coccineum. Next base: position 18,531 of record BQNB010038402.1, on the reverse strand, counting down.
TTGCCTCATTTATGGGGTTCATAGTATACCAAATGGATGTTAAAAGTGCTTTTCTGTATGGCACTATAGATGAAGAGGTTTATGTATCACAACCTCCTGGTTTTGTTGATCCTGATCATCCTACAAAGGTTTATAAGGTGGTCAAAGCTTTGTATGGACTGCACCAAGCCCCTAGAGCTTTGTAATGCTACTTTTATCAACATTCCTAGATAAGCATGTGATACATAAGGGACACAATTGACAAGACTTTGTTCATTAAAAGAGACAAAAAGGATATCAATGCTGGATTCAAGAGTAAGTTGATGAATTCATTTTTGGTTCTACCAACAAGTCTTGGTGTGCTGAGTTTGAAGCCTTGATGAAAAGCAGATTTCAGATGAGTTCCATGGGTGAACTCACATTTTTCTTAGGTCTACAAGTCAAACAGAACAAGGGAGGAATCTTCATCTCTCAGGACAAGTATGTAGCTGAGATACTCAAGAAATTTGATCTTGTAAATGTGAAAGCTGCAATCACACCCATGGAGACCAAGTTGCCTTTGACAAAGGATGAGGAAGCTTTTGATGTAGATGTACACTTGTACAGATCCATGATAGGTTCCCTCATGTACTTAACTGCCTCTAGACCTGATATTATGTATGCAGTATGTGTTTGTTCACGTTTTCAGGTTACTCCAAAGACTTCTCATCTCAATGCTGTCAAGAGGATCTTCAAGTATCTCAAGGGCAAACCACACTTGGGCTTATGGTATCCTAGGGAATCACCCTTTGACTTGGAAGCATTCTCTGATAGTGACTATGGTGGGTCCAACCTTGACAGGAAATCCACAACAGGTGGTTGTCAATTTCTTGGACAAAGACTTATCTCATGGCAATGTAAGAAACAGACAATTGTGGCCACTTCAACAACTGAAGCTGAATATGTAGCTGCTGCAAATTGCTGTGGACAAGTATTGTGGGTTCAAAATCAATTGTTGGACTATGGTTTCAATTTCATGAATACCAAAATCCACATTGATAATGAAAGCACAATCTGCATTGTGAAGAACCCAGTATATCATTCTAAGACAAAGCACATCGAGATTCGTCACCACTTCATAAGAGATTGTTATGAGAAGAAGCTCATAAGTGTGGAGAAAATTCACACAGACTTAAATGTAGCTGACTTGTTGACCAAACCTTTTGATGGACCACGGTTTAATTACTTGGTGGTTAGCATTGGTATGATCAACCCATAGCAACATTTAAGGGGAGGCTTAGTTGTATAGTTTGTTTAATTCTGGTAGCTAAGTAGTCTTAATACTGTTAGTTAAATTTATATTAATACTGGTAGTTATGTCATATTAATACTGGTAGTTTAGCAGTATTAATTCGGGTAGTTAGTTTTTAATTAATTCTGTCTATACAATTTCTTGTAGTATGGTTTTCTTTGTTTTAGACTAATCTTTGCAGGCATAGCATGGATGTGCAGATGAAAGGCAGGAGTAATAAGGTTTTAGCTTTTGTAAATTCTTAGTACATACTTAATTCTGGTTGAAAAAGAATTAATTCGGGTTGACTCTTAATTAATTCTGGTTGACCAAAATTAAGTCTGGTAGTGTAATTTTTAATTCTGGTAGGTTATTTTTAATGCTGGTTGCGGGAAATTTGACTTTTTCTGTTTTATCACTGTTTAAATGTTACCGTTAGAGATTTTTACGGCGCTATTATCGTTCCTCAGAGAAGCTATATATAGATAGAGTTTGATTTCTCTCTCATACTTATCTTTTTATTGCTATCTCCTTTTCACAAAGTAAAACTCTTCTTTAATTTCATAATAGTCAAGCGTCCTGTTACCAGCATCTACAATTTCACTCGCATCAAAACCCAAGTATATTAATACGATTGTCCAATGGCTCAATTAAAGTATTGTGACAAACACAATCAAGTGGGGTTTTTGCGCAAGCCTGACGAAAGTGCAGGGTTTGCTGAGATAGTAGATTTTCTTCGAGGTTCCAACCTCAGGTATGCCTTAACTACTAATCCAACTATCTATGATTCCCTTGTAAAACAGTTTTGGCAGACTGCTACTACAAATACTCACGCTAATGGGACTCTAGAAATAAAGGCAACCATTGATACCATAAGGTACACAATCACTGAGGCGTCAATTAGGGAATCACTTCAATTAGAAGACGCCACAGGAATTACAATGTTGCCAAATGATGAACTTTTTGAGGGAATGGGGCAAATAGGGTATCCTACTGATGGAACCTTCACTTTTTGGAAAAGTTTTTTCACACCCCAATGGAGATATTTAGTCCACCATCTTTTACACTGTATAAGCTCTAAAAGTGGTGGATGGGATCAATTCGGTAGCAATATTGCTACTGCTTTGATCTGTCTATCCACTGGTAGAGTTTATAATTTTTCAAAACTTATTTTTGATGGTATGGTGGCAAATTTGAGAAGCAAGACAAAGTTTTTGATGTATCCTCGTTTTCTGCAAATGATTTTGAATATTCAAACGGAAAACAAACACCTTATCAAGCTGTGGCCTGACCAAAACAGATCTTTGGAGAATATACAAAGGGGTTTCGATGAGGTGAACCAAGACCTTATTGCCTGCTATGTTACTTGTTGCCACTAACCCAAATACTAAGTACAAAGAGAACATATGTTTGTGGCTCAATCCCAACCATCATCATCCACTCCTCTAGTACCATCTACATCATCACCTCAAGTACAACCTACACCACCACCTATCCCTACACCTACACCACCACCTATCCCTACACCTACACCACCACCTATCCCTACAACTTCACCAACACCTATACCTATATCTATACCTACACCTACACCAATACCTGACACTGAAACTACACCATTTGAGCACATCTATGAGGAGCCATCTCCTGTCCACCAACACTTCTCACCCCCACATGAACAGGCTCCAAGTCAAATGCCTATGGATGATTTACTTCAAGCAGTTCCTAAGTTGATATCAAGAATTGACAAAGAGCCTGAAACGGATCTCATACAAACCAACTGACCATGGGAAATGCTTTGTGAAGTTAGTCCAAGTAATGATAAAAGTTGAAGGTTTTTGGAGAAAAGGAGGAACTTTTGGTTTTGGTCAGACTCTGAAGACGGGGGGGGGGGAAAGAAGAACCTGAGGCTCAGGGGAGGAAAAGTCAAGATGATCCTCTAGATTCTTCAGTACAAGGATTGGTTACTCCTTCTACAACAAGAGTAAATGCTTCAGGGGAGGAACAAGTGGAAGACATAAGTCCAAATACTCTTGAAGCAGCCAAAACTCTCTCCAAGGTTGCCTCTTTAAAGCCAAGGTCTATTGACAAGGGAAGGAGATACAAGAGAAGAAAAGAGGCTAAGGGAAAGAAGGTAGTCTCAAGCTTGGATTTTCAAGAAGAAGTTGATGCTGGTGGTGCTGAACAAGTTAATACTGCTAAAAGAGTTAATACTGGCAGTATTAAACTTAGTACTGTTAGTGAACAACTTAGTACTGGCAGTGAACAAGTTAGTACTGTTGGTGCTAAGAAGTCTACTTCTTCTCATGATAAAGGCCAAAGAGAAGGAAAAGCTCCTATGATCAGTGAAGAAACTCCTAAGAAGTCAAAAGAACAAATTTTACAAGAGGAAGCTAGCCTTGCTGAAGCAATCAGATTGGATTCCTTACAGAAAGAAGAGGAGGCTAAACAAATACATTTGGATTCACTCTTAGCTCAAAGAATTGCAGAAGAAGAAGAGTTAAATGAGCAACAAAAGAAAAGAAAAGCTCAAGTTCAGTTTGAAGCTTCAGGACATACACAAATGAAGATTGGGATTTAATTAGAGCAAAGATTGAAGCTAATGCAGAGTTGTCAAAAAGCATGCTAGGAAGTGAACTACAAGGAGAAGATTTTGCAAAGAAAATGGTTGATCTTGTCAATCAAAGAAAGAAATATTTTGCAGAAGAAAGAGCAAGAGCTAAAAGAAATAAGCCCATGACCCAATCACAGCTAAAGACTTATATGATGAATTATTTGAAGAATCAGGGGACATGGAAGTTATCTCAGCTGAAGAATTTGAGTTTTGAAGAAGTCAAGGGAGGAAGTTGATAAGCCTTGTAGAAACATGTTAATCCTTTGCACAGCAATGAATTTGAAGCACTAAAAGTCTAGTTTGAAAAGATTTGGTGAAGAGCTTCAGACAAAGACTCCAAAAAGAATGAAAGATGATGAAGCAAAGGATGATGAGCCAACCAAGAAGTCTGGAAAAAGAAGAAAACAGATGGCAAGAAGAGGATTGCATACAAACATTGATAAGGATGACTCTGAAGGTTCAGATGAAGTTAGTGAGCAAGATGATTCTGTCACAGGTACTAAAATTCCAATTAATCCTGTTCCTGTAGCTATGAAAACACCTAGTATAGCCACCTAAAAAGAACATCGAAGGCAGAGGAGAAAAAGGAGTGACCAAATATTAGGGAAGATGGACTGATATAGTGTACATTAATTTTGGTGCTATGTTGAAGTCTATATCTAGAGATGATCTTACTGAGTTATATAGGATTGTAATGAATAGATATGGGATGGATGGACCAGAGGATGAGCTAGAGAAGGTATTTTGGAAATGTTTGAAAACTATGTTTGAAGAACCTCTTAGTACAGATCCTATATGGAGTGAATTAGGACAGCAAAAGATCATAAGTTGGAGATATTATGAGTCCTGTAGAGTGCATTGTTTGAAAACATTTTTTTAATAGAGTCAATGTATATATATAAATATGTTTTAATTGAGAAGAAGAACTTATCCATTCTATCTGCTGAGATGTGCAAAGCCATGCTAGATAAGAAACTACAAGGAGGAAAGCCAGATGAAAATTGCTATAAAATGTTAAAAATGATGGAAAAGCAAGCTGGTATTAGGAAGTAGTGAAGTCTGAAGAGTTAGAAGTCTAGGATAGAGATGAGAAGGATAACACTTGGTGGAGGTGCTATGCACTAACACAACAAATGGTTATCAGTTCACCATGTCTAATCAACATAAGAACTGGCTAGTCCAGGAGCAAACGGCTCTTGGTAAAGACTTCTCAAATCCGTGTCTATGGTTTACAACTTGCAAATAAGTTGTAAATGGTTTCAACTCACCATATCTACTAGTGGAAAGAGATTGCTTAGCCCACAGTTTTATTGGCTTGTGGTAAATGGCTGATCTGGAAAAACATAAACTAGTCCATAAGATTATGGCTTATGGTAAAGACAAATTGCAAATCCATATTAGATGGTTGACACTTTACCAAAAAGTGGATGGTATATCAACTCACCAAGTTTCATGTACAAAGAGTTGACATGGTTATCAATCCACCATGGAATTTACCTTTTCTAGGTGCCAAAGGATTGACTAGCCCTGAGCAAACGGCTACAGGTAAAGGCATATCAAATCCGTTTATGGCTGTAATGGTTTGCCAAAAACCATATGGTATTCAACTCACCAATGTTTTTCATGTACTGAGAGTTGAAATGGTTTTCACAGTTAACCATGGACATACGGATCTTCGTGAGAAGCTGGAGATGTATGAGGAGAGCTTGAAACAGTTAGAGGAATTTTAAGATAATCTTATGGAACCCCTCAGGACTAAGTTAGCCAAGATTGATGCTGATTTCACCCGGTGTTGTATGCGCTTTCAAGAGAGTTTCCATCCGCATCTCCTCAACGTCGTTGCGGGGCGAAGATGGTTACTAACTCATGGGATGAAGCTTCTTGTGGTTAAGTGTCTTAATTCAAATGAGTACATAGAGCCTTTTAGATATGCTTTTGGCCGTGCTATAGAGAAAGGAATGCAGGAAGGCCTAGCCGCAGGGATTGAGCATGGGCAAGCTGGCAGATGTTTGACTGATCTTGAAGCTTATATTCCCTCTGTGGAGGATGATTTTAATTCTGCTATCCGTGATCTCCGTGACCTTAACTTTCCGCTTCTTCAGGAACTATCCGATAAGAAGGATGCCAGCACGTGGGATATTATGGATCTTCTCCGTTTGGATGATATCGTGGCTGAGACCTTAGGTATGACTGATCTTCAACCCAATGTAAGTCAACTAATGGTTCCCGTTCATCATAAGCAGGATAGGGTCGTTATTGGGAGCCAAGCCTTATCCGTTGCTTTGGATATTTGCCGTGGACGGGTGGAGAAAATAGAAAGAAATCTTATTGAACGTCTTCCTTTTTTGAAAGGCTTATTTGTTTCCATCGATGATCCTTTATCCGCTGAGGCTTTGATTGAACCGCCAGTTGAGGTTCCCGCTACCAATGTGTTATCTACTGCGGTCATTGCTCCTCATACTGATCCTTCTGTTTTCGTAGAAGATTACGATAATCCTGATTTAGCGAATGTGGTTCCGGAGAATGCTACTTTAGGGTCGGAAGGTGGAGAAAGGATTGATGCTTCAGCCAGAGGTGACCTTGCGTTTTCTCAATTAGATGATGAAGCTAGGGATGCTGTTTTGTGAGTGTACTTGTTTTTCCTTCGCCGTCGCATGTGACCTTGCGGTTTCTCTTGTAATTAAAATACCGTGGCTACTTATAGTTCGGTCTGTTATGGTGTTTTCCATACCGTGGCCGTATGTGGCCTTTTGTGGTATTTTGTATGTAACCAATTTTACAACACTTTTTGAACATATCTGTTATATATAAATGTTGCTGCTATCTTTTTATATCACGTGTGATACCTTTAGTAGGATAGTCTTGTTTGGATATTTTGTGGGTTATTCTCCCGGTACCGGGTTTGCAATACCTCTTACGTACTTTGAGCTAATTATGAGGTTGCTCATCCTTTTGTTATACGGAATAACATAAATGGAGACATGCTCCGTGTGTGCGCGGCTTAATCACAATAAATGACTTTGCAAAGTAATAATATAGAATTTTTTTCAAACATAACTTGTGAAGGTAGCTAATCTTCACTTTTTCATTAACATTAAAATCACATTACACGATATTTAAAAATCACTACACGGAATAAAGATAAAAATGCTCTTCCCATCACGGAGTCCGTATGGTTAAGCTGCTTACATTTTGTGTATATAACACTTCTTGAGATTGCAAACGTTCCAGGTTCTCGGGAGTTCTCTTCCTTCGCGGTCTTTCAACTTGTACGATCCCTTCCCAAGTGCTTCCGTGACTTCGTACGGGCCTTCCCACTTAGGCCCTAACTTTCCGGTGTCTTCTACACGGCTTGCCTCGTTGCTTCGATACACTAAGTCTCCTGGCTTGAAGCTTGTATTTCTAACTTTGGTGTTGTAGTATTTTTCCATCTGCCTCTTGCTTTTTACTTCTCTTATTGCTGCTTGCTCTCGCTTTTCTTCTATCAGATCTAAGTTGATTTCCAACGCTTCATCATTTTCATCAATGTTTGCTTCTGCTGTCCTGAATGTGGGCATCCCAATTTCCGCTGGGATGACAGCTTCCGTTCCGTAAGTTAATGAGAACGGAGTGTCCCCATTACTAGATTTGATCATGGTACGGTGTGCCCAAAGTACATGAGAGATTTCTTCCAACCAGTTCTTGTTTTCCCTGCCTAGCCTTGCTTTTATTCCTTCCCCTAGACTCCTGTTTGCCCTTTCAACCAGTCCGTTCGTCTGAGGATGCTTTACGGAAGCAAAATGTTGTTGAATGCATAATTTTTCACACCAATCCTTGAAGGGGTTATCTCGAAATTGTTTCCCATTATCAGATATGATTTCTCCTGGAAGACCAAATCTGCATACTATGTTTTCCCATATGAATTTTTTGACCTGGTTTCCCGTGATAGTTGCTACTGGTTTTGCTTCTATCCATTTGGTAAAGTAATCCATAGCCACTATTAGAAATTTAACTTTGCCGGGTCCTTCCGGGAAAGGCCCAGCTATGTCAATACCCCATTTGTAAAATGGCCACGGAGATGTGATCGGATTCAACTTTTCCTGCGGATTTCTTGGGACTGGTTTGTGTACTTGGCATTCTTGACATGCTTTTATAAGCGCCCTTGCGTCTTTGTGCATTGTCGGCCAGTAATATCCGGTCCTCAAAGCTTTGGCCACGACGGATCGTGTACCCGCATGCATGCTACACGAGCCTTCGTGTATTTCCCGCAAGACGTAGTTTGCTTGTGAAGGTCCTACACATCGAAGCCATGGGCCTAGAAAGGATTTTTTGTATAGTATTCCGTTGATGATGGCGAAACGTTGTGATTTACGCTTTATCGCCCTTGCCTTTTTCCTTTCTGCTGGTAAAGTTTCATCCGTGAGGTATTCATGAATTGGGGTCATCCAGGTATCCCCTTCTTCTTCTACCACGGCGAGCACCTCTCTTTCGTTTACGGATTTTTCTTTCAATTCCTCCACCAACACCTGTTTGCTGAGATGTGCAAAACTGGTGGACGCCATTTTGCTTAGTGCATCTGCCTTTTTGTTCTTGCTTCTTGGGACTTGCTTTATTGAGAACGCACGGAAGGTGCTTGTCAGTGTTCTTACTTTTTCCAAGTATTTGATCATATCTGCTTCTTTTGCAATGTAAGTCCCATTTACTTGGTTTGCTACCAGTTTTGAGTCTACATTCACTTCGAGGTTTCTGACACCCATCTTTTCCGCTATTCGCAATCCCGCTATCAATGCTTCGTATTCTGCTTCGTTGTTAGTTGTTTCAAACTAAAATCTCAAAGCGTGTGTGAACTCCATTCCCTCTGGATCCGTGAGTATCACTCCTGCTCTGCATCCGTCTACGCAAGATGATCCGTCCGTGAATAAGGTCCACCATGCCGGGAGCGGCTCTTCTTCATTTGGGGAGTTGTCATGTCCTTTATCCTCTGGTCTTTCTACAATAAAATCGGCTAATACTTGCCCTTTCACAAATACTCTTGGCCTATAATGTATACCAAACTCTCCTAATTGTATGCTCCACTTTTGCATCCGACCAGCGACTTTCGGGTTTGACAGTATATTTTTGATGGGTTGATCTGTTATTACTGTGATAGGGTGAGTTTGGAAGTATCTTTTTAGCCTTTTGCTTGCATGTACTAATGCTAGTACTAATTTTTCCATGGCGGTGTAGTTTATTTCCGGGCCCTGTAGCACCCGGCTTACAAAGTAGATTGGCATCTGCCTAGCTTCCCTTTCTGTCATTAGTACGGCGCTCACCGCCTCCTTGGATGCTGCCAGGTAGACAATGAGTTCCTCTTGTTCTTCTGGAGCGGTGAGCATAGGCAACTTTGCTATATGTTCCTTCATTTGTTTGAATGCAGCTTCCGCTTCCTCTGTCCATAGAAAGTCACTCTTTTTGTGCATTTTTTCAAAGTTTTGAAAAATGGTAATGATTTCTCCGCTGACTTTGCTAAGAACCTGTTTAAGCTCGCCAATTTTCCATTTAACTTCTGCACGTCTTTCAAGCATTTTGGTGACTGAAGGCTTAATACAGCGTCTACCTTGTCTGGGCAAATCCTAATGCCTTTAGTATTGACCTGGTATCCTAAGAACATTCCTTCCTCAACTCCAAAGGTGCACTTTTTTGGGTTCAGTTTCATGTTGATTTTTCTGAGTGTCTTAAATGTTTCTTCAATGTCGCGGACAATCTCATCCTCCGTGCGGCTTTTTATGACCAAATCATCTACGTATACCTCGAGGTTTCTACCGATCTGTCCGTGGAATGTTTTGTCTACTAGCCGCTGAATAAATTTTGCACGGCGTTCTTAGACGAAAGGATTTTTGTGTTTTAGCAAAAAAATACTTGGTTTTGTATTGAACAACGGTCTTTCTCTCCCTTTATCTTCCTCTGTCTTTGTATTTGATGATACCCCTTGTATGCATCCAGGAAGCATTTGAAGGGGAATCCACACAAAGATTCGACCTTCCAGTCTATTTTCGGCATGCGGGCGGTAAACGTCCTTGGGACATGCCTTTATTAAGGTCTTTAAATCAACACACATTCTCCAACTGTTGTCGCTCTTCTTTACCATAACCGGGTTGGAGAGCCAATCGTGATAATGAACTTCTCTCATTATCCCGGCTTTCACAAGCTTACTAACCTCGTCGTTTATTGCTACATTCCTTTCTGCGGCTTGGCCTCTTTTCTTTTGCCTAACCGGCTGGCAACCTTTCCGTACATTTAACTTATGTTCCGCTTACTGCGTTGAAGTAAGTTGCACAGCTTACTTCTGGTTTTTTTCCGTGGGTTGAACTAATCATTACCTGTCTGTTCGGCTGCTCCGGATTGATTGCCTCTTTAATCCTTTCCTCTTTTTACTTTGCTTACACCGGAGGGATTGGTCTTTGGGGCCGGGATCATTGCGCATTCAACGGGAATGATTTTATACCTTTTTAACGTAAGTGTTCCTCCCATAAACCGGGGAACTTTATCATTCCGTGCGAGTTGATGGGATGCTTTTATTTTTCCGAACCATGGTCTTCCAATGATCCATTAACGGGGGACGTTGAATCTTTACCACCATGAAGTTACATCCATGACTGATGTTGATGTTCGTCCATCCCGACCTCACGCCAAGAGTGTTTATTTGCCTTTAATGGCCATTTTATTTCATCCGCTGATACCCTACTAGCGGATGATGTGCCGGGACATGTGGTTGCTTATTTCCGGATGGAGTAATTAAAGCACAGTGCTCTGTAAAGTTTTCTAAATGATGTCTTCGTCAAATACACATGTGGTGCACGTGGTGCCCCTTCACAACCTCTTTGCTTCGATTATTAGGGGCTTCTGCTCCCTATCTGTTCCCCAGGGACGGAAAACATGAATATTTCGACGGTCGGGGAGAAAATTTGAGGTATCCATCTGTCTTTAATGTTGTTTGCGTGACTGATATCATTTATGATTGCTGAGGTTTCTCTTTTCCGGAGGTGTCGCTATTTCTGTTCGCTGTTCTTTTCCGCTATTTCGCTTCTGCTCCAGTATAGTATGTGTGACAGTTTCACGGCGCTTTGTGAATATGTCCTACTGTTTGTTTCCTCGGCATGTTGCATTTCATCTGTTATTTGTGCCCCCACTTCTCCGTGAAACTCGCAAAACTTGTTTGCGTTTTGCTTTTCAACCGGGGTTGTCATTGGAGGTGGGGTCTTAAATTTTCCTTTTTCCAAGGCTAGAATTTCCTTCGGAGTTTTCGTGAGAAGAGTGAACCTGTCTGGTCTTTTCTCCGTCTTATGTTGGCTGCGGAATCCCCCTCCTTTTTTGAAATTCTGCCTATGATTCCCTTACGAGTGCCTCCAGGCCTGAGGAACTTTTTTCCTTTCTTGATTTGAGGCCGCCTCTTGCCCTTGAAGAAAAGACGTGGCAACCTGCATCATTTCGTCTACTGTTTTTGGAATTTTCTCATGAAATCTTTTGATGAGCTCAGGATTTGTGATTCCGTGCACGAATCCGAAGATTCTCATGCACTCCGGTGCTCCTTTAACATTTCCACTTTCCGACCTATACCTTTGTATGAAGTCTTCTGTAGATTCTCCATCTCTTTATTTGATGTTGTGGAGCACTATAGGGTCTCTGATGCACTTTTTCTGTTGGAGGTAGTTTTTTAGGAATGCTTCTCTTAGATCATTGTAACTGTCTATTGATTTAGGAGAAAGATCATCAAACCATACTCGGGTGTTTCCGGTGAGTGTGGAATTAAACATGTGACACCATGTTGGCATGGCCCACCTCTCCGTTTTTGCAGCTGCCTGGAAAATTTTCAAGTGATCTTCAGGATCTTCGCTTCCGTTATATGTTTTCACACGACTTGGCATTCGTGTTTTTGGGAAGTCGAAGTGACGGATTCGAGATGTGAACGGATCAGTCTCGGCACATACCCAAGGTTAGAAGAGATCATCATCTTCAACACTGGATTTTTTCCTTCGTAATTTAAACTTCTAATGCCCGCCTTCACTATCTTCACTTTCAGAGTAATTTTCCGTATACCTTGAGCTTTCTTGACGGCTATCGGAATGCACGGAGGTACTCCGCCCTCTGCTTCCGAGTCTCTTGAACACGGTGCTCTTCTTTCTTTCCTTATTCTTGTATTCATGTCGTGGCGATCTTGACCTTTCGCGCCTCAACCTAGTGAAGACACTAGGATTGTGGCGCGGGCTATAAGAGCGTCTCTGTCTTCTTGGTGATATTGTCCTGGACTCAGAATACGCCGATTCTTGTGCCTTAGTGCTCTTCTTCCGGGCGTCGCCAAAGTCGAGCCTTGCTTTTACTTCCTCCAGCTTTTCTTTCTTTCTCTTCTCATACTCATTCTTATCCGCCATGATTGGTAGTAGTTTCTCATAGTGCTTTTCGCAAAACTCTTCGAGATCTACAGCGGATGTAGTTCTCGCGGAGCCCTAGGGGGTTTGTTTGTCCTTCCCTATCGTATTCCGCACATTAGACCTGGGATGGCTAGGGGTAGGTTGTTCGTGATTGCTCATGGTGAGTATTTTCAAGGAACACAGTTATATCGGTCCCACGGATGGCGCCAACTTGTTAGTACAAAAACCGTGTATGGGGGTGAATATGGGTCTATATTATTTATTAGGCTGGGCCAATAAATAGGTTGTGACGTAGATCTTGCACTAATCCAAGTAATGAAGAGATAATCTACACAAATGAGAGTAAACCGTTAGCCTTACCGCAGGGCAGACCCCGCGATTAAGCTCCGGCGTGAGAGTAAGTACGCATGTTTGTCAGAGAATGTCAGAGTATGTGTGTATTAATGATTAGACAGAATGTACCCTTTTTGGGGTGTGAAATGACCCCTATTTATAGGCAAGCCCAATACTAGGGTTCCCTAGTATTTCGCTTGTAACTGTTGGTGGCCGGAGTGGGTCCCTTGTCGGGCAAGGGTCCACGTGTAATCGTGTTTGCGGAAGCGAGTGTTCTTCCGCGGTCAGTGTTTGTCCATGGAGATGCAACAGGTGCGGCTTTGAAGATACTCACGTGCGTCTTTGGAATATCCGGAGCATGACCCTTGTCAGGCTTAGCAGTCCGGCTATTTATTGTATTGGGCCTGGGCCCATATACGTATATTATGAACTAAGTCCAGTAAGCTTGGTGCTCATATTATACGTCATCAGTTAATGTTTATATCCAAACAAACAAAGAGATGAATTTGTCTCCTTTTTAACTTGAAAGGCATTTTCGTGTCTCATGGGCTTATAAACATCCGCGGTATAGCACATTGTAATCTAAACTATCGGGGGATCAATTAGTTTGAATATGATCTTTTATACAAAAGCAACAAAATCTATGAACTCACTCTATCATTAGTTACAACTTAGATTATTTAATTAATTAGACATTTTATCCTAATGTCATATTCTTTGCCATGTTCACCCTTGTCAATCGATACACCTTCTTAAGATCATATATTGAGACGAATTGTCCTAATGTCATATTCTTTTGAATCACATCTGAGAATTTATAGGGGCATATCAAGATTCAAAGAAAGAAAAACAACTTTCAAGATGTGGTAAGTTCGTATCTTATGTCAAGGAGGCAAAAATTTAAATAACTTCAGGACCAAAAAACTAAAATTACAAATATTATTGCAGAGAAACTAAAAATACTTAAAGAAAGGGGATAGAAAAAAGACAGCAAGCAGAAAAAACCAAAGATGAATCAATGGCATTATTTATAACCCAATAAGAAAGTTCACACTCAATTGATAATCATGAGAAAAAAATTATGATGCCCCATTGTGACATCCAAGAAATTCAGTCATCAAGCAGCTCAAATACAAAACTGTTCATGTGCGAACACAATGAATTCAACATCTATTCAATTCTCTCATGTATTATATTTTTCAAAAGTATGGTTCAGTAACGTAGCCTTCTTTAATGCGCAGGACGGCTTACGAAGCTTGGTAACGACTCTCGATTTTCCTTGGTTATTTCTACAAAATCTCCATAGCATACTTACGCTGTGACAGAAACATACCAGAAGAGTCACGCGTAACTGAAATACCCAAAAAATAATTAAGTGCACCCAAATCTGTCATTGAAAACTCGCGATGTAAAGAAGCTATAATCTGCTGTAGCAAACGATCAGATGAAGCAGTGAGAACAATGTCATCCACATAAAGTAACAAAAACGATGTATCATCACCCTGTCTGTAAATAAATAAAGAGGAGTCACAACGACTAGGAGTAAATCCAACAGTAGTAATGTAAGCAGCAAACCGCTGAAACCAGGCGCGAGGTGCCTGCTTAAGACCATAGAGAGATCGCTGCAATAAACAAACATAATCCGGATGCTCAGGGTCCCAAAAACCAGGAGGCTGATGCATATAAACAGTCTCAGCTAAGTCACCATGTAAAAAAGCATTCTTGACATCAAGCTGATGAACAGGCCAATGTCGAGAAATAGCTAAACTAAGAACAGTCCGAATAGTGCCCGACTGATTAAAAGTCTCATCAACATCAACACCCTCAACCTGCGTGCTACCATTGGCAACAAGACGTGCCTTATACCGACTAAGAGTGCCATCAGCCAAAAACTTATGGCGAAATAACCACATACAACGAACAATATTGGCACCCTCCGGCCGAGGTACACTAGTCCAAGTTTTATTTTTAATAAGTGCATTAACACTTCAACATAGCATTTCGCCAAATTAGGATCATTAAATGCTTCTTTATAAGACTCGAGGTAAAGGGATATGATAGTATACACATGCCCAGCATAACGAGGATTAGGACGAGTGTCCCTGACACTGAGAAAGTGTAACACATGGGATATTGACACGGTTGGTGGATCATTAGTGGGAGCGGGTGCATGTTCAAGGAGAGGGGGTGGAAATATTAGGAGCATTTAACCCAAACTTAGCCAACAGGGATTGCAACATATCCAAATCCGAGCGTGTCACACCCGGCACACTTGAAGCCGAACCCGAGGTACGAGGGAGCAAAGTAGACTTGCCGTGAACACCATTGTGAAGATACTTACAAGCATCACCAAACCGACAAGAACCCTTAGCAAAACTCCAACACGGGTTGTTTACTTTTTCCAAAGAAGGACCACGCCGAGCACTAGTGTTGGATTTAGCCAATAAAACCATGGGAGAAGCGGAGGTAGCATCAACAAGAGGGTTTTGAACCCTAGACTTTAGGCGCATCTCATGAGTAGTCAACAAGGATCTAACCGTTTTGAGATCGGGAAAGGGTTCCCGACTAACAATAACGGTAGAGATCGTTTCATAGGTGGAAGGTAAACCCTCAAGCGCGAAAGTAACAACATCATCATTGCTAAGAGGGGAACCAAGACCATTAAGAACCGAAACAATAGATTC
Organism: Tanacetum coccineum; assembly: GCA_026074375.1. Lineage (NCBI taxonomy): Eukaryota > Viridiplantae > Streptophyta > Magnoliopsida > Asterales > Asteraceae > Tanacetum > Tanacetum coccineum. The sequence continues at coordinate 3,264 of BQNB010038402.1, read as the reverse complement.
TATCTTTTGAAAATACCCGTCAATAGATAAATCCCCAAGCTTCAAGTTGCGTAGTTCGGCTTTCAAAGCCATAGCACGCGGGCGCTTGTTGTCTTGAAAAATAGCCTCAATATATGTCCATGCATCCTTGGCAGTGGTAGGGTTAAGATCAACCAAACGTTTCCTTAGTGATGGAGCAAGTGTGGAGAATATCCAAGACCTAATGATGAAATCAATCTTGGTCCATTCCGCATCCTTAGGTGGTGGATCCGTAGGAGTCGTAGTGGATGAAGAGGCAACCGGATCAACAAGATGATCCAAAATCCCATAACCATGACATAGATGGGAAAAGTAATACACCCACGAGGAATAATTCATCGCATCGACATCAAGTTTTTCGGGAACAAAAGTGGTTAAATGATTCATAGCCATGAGTTTATCCGATAAGGTAAGTGCCGGTGTGGGGGGTGGGTTGTCGTTTGTCATGTTTGATCGTCGAACAGTGGGTAGTATGTAGGTTCTGTAGTTTTTAGGGTTTGTAGATTTTAGGGCTCAAAGTAGTTAGGGTTTGTAAAAAAAAGAAACAGTGGAAACAGTAGCAAGTGTGTGGGGTTTGCGTGGGAGAAACCAAAACAAAACACCGACTGAAACTGCAATCGGTAAAACAGTGGCTAAACTTAGCCAAGAAACGTCGACTAAACTTAGTCGAGAAACGGGAAACCACCGAGAAACAATCGGTAAAACAGAAACTGTGATTGAAAAGGTTACAAACAAGCGGAAGCGAGTTGTTTTAGGATCTGAGAAACCCTCGTGATACCATGTAGGATGATACAATGTTCTGTGTATATTGATTATGAAACATACAAAGTGTCAAGTATAAATACAAGTAATACAAAGATAACACTAAGCCCAACATGGGCCAAGCCTACAAACATAAGCCTGCTAACACAAACAAGATGGACATGGACACGGGGAGGGAGCAGGCGAAGCGTGTGTCGTTCGTAATGGAAAGAAAGAGACCACTACTTCGCTTTTTTGTTGGATCGCTGGCGCGAACATAGTGGTCTCTGACCAGGACCAGGAACCAATTCGAATTTTGATCTTGACATGTCGGTGGTTTTTAACGGTAGGCATTTTGCCAGGAAGTTGGTGGGCTCATCATGAATTAGGTCGGGGTGGCTGGTGGTTTACTTAGGTAGCTCTTCGTTCGTTCGGCAGAGGCGTAGAGCTATCTACTTGGTCGCGACTGTAAACGCATCTGAGAAAAAGGATATAGATTAGAATTATTCTTTTGCATTAATTTTTTTTTTTTTACAAATGTCGCTAACTATCACACAAGTCGTGATCAAACATCCAAACTACAAAAAGCCCCTTTTTGAGAAAGAAAATGAAGAGAAAACAATAAAATATTAGGATGTCCTCTTTTGGAAAAAAATGAAAGAATATGAAGAGAAAATATTACGAGTAGTAGATTGATCAATTGTTCTCCGAAACTTGAATTGCAAGTTTTGGAAGATTTTTCTGATAAAGAAACATGTTAAGAATATTATTGATAAGAACATCCATATATGATTTGAGTTGATTAAAGTTTATACTCTCTTATGTTCACCAAAAGAACTACCTACACATACAAGCGAAACAGAAAAAGGAGAGTTTTTCGTTTCTCAATAAGATCGATTGACAAAAAGACATCTCCACTCTAAGACACGTACGAGTAATAATCGATAGAAGAAAATATAATCGCAACACGTCTAATTGTTGACTAGCATGATAATAAGAGTCAGTGTGTTGCAAAAATCGGTCTAGGCGGCCGATTAATCGGCACTAAGCGGGGATTAACTGCTCGGATTTTCACTAATCGGCTTTATTAATCGGTTTGATAAAAATTCGGTCAACATACCGATTAATCGTATAAAAATCGGCCAAATCAGGCATAAATCGGCCAAATCGGATAAAAATCGGCTAAATCGGCCAAATCAGACATATAGTTTCAAATTTTTACAATTTATATATAAAAATACAATCCTATTAATCCCCGCATAACCGATTAATCGTTAGGCGGTACCTAGCCGCCCGGCTAGCACCTAGCGATTTTTGCAACCTTGATAAGAGTTGAAGCGAGCTCTAAAACTCTTACAAATTTTGGTCAATAGGAGAATTAAGTAACACCTAGTTGATAGCTAATGATACTTATCTCTTTTTTTAACAACAAAAGGAACGATATATTAAAAACGAAAGCTTCTAGCAAGATGCTAAAAGAAATTATAAAGGAGTTCTTAATCAGTCATACCAATTACAAATTTTTTTAGCACCTCTATTTTTTAACTAAGAAAAGAAAAAAGACGAATATTATCTGGAATGTCATCTTTTCTCATTGTTTGAGGATTAAAAATGACACTATTTCGATACTTTCATAGAATCCAGCATGAAGTAGCGACGATAACATATAAATGGATTTTCTTCTGCTTTGAACCTTGCAACGACTCGATCCACGTAATCCAATCTGCACACGAAAGAAGCAGAGGAGTAGAAATATCACACCAAATTCGGATAGCTCTCCAAATTAAGGAAGCGAGGTCACAAGTGAAGAAATAGTGAGATGATGTTTCCTGCATCAGGTTACAAACCGGGCAAGTTATGAAAATCAATATCTAAAGCGCGTCTCTACAGATTAAACCGATTAGGGAGACGATCAAGATGCAATCTCCAAATTAAAACCTTAACTTTACGGGGTAGACGTTTGTTCCAGATAGTTGGGACATCAATATAAGCCAAGATATGATCATCAATATGGCGACGAGTATCTCCTGCTGTATAAACACCATCTTTTCTAGTTTGCCAAAACCAAGAGTCTAAGTTATCTGTTAAAGTGACATTTTTCAATTCACCAAGCATGGACGAGAATATAGCACTAATATGGCCCTTTTTAATCGGCCTACGCCAATTCCATATCCAACCATCTGGGTACCATCGATCATGAATATAGCAATCTTTACGCAAGTCCAACCCGAAGAGACGATTGTAGCAAATATTAAGGGGTTCATCACTGATCATGAGTCTTTCTAAAACTTAATTTGGGTTCCTTTACCAACTTTATGCCGTAATGTTTCTTTTGGGAGAATGTCGTTGGAGTAAAGAGTGTTTACTGAACCGATAATGTAAGCCCAAACACCATTCATAAAACACCCCGAGGTATTTAGATTAGATACTAACCTCCAACTCCATATGAGGAGCACGGCGAAGTTAAAAGATTTAAGACTTCCAATACCAAGCCCACCACGTTCC
>BQNB010038401.1:28245-48780 GCA_026074375.1 Tanacetum coccineum | reverse complement strand
TTGTATTTTCAAAATTTTTAACATTAGCATGAATTTTATTCATGCTTTAATGAATTTTTCTTGCATTAGGGATATTTTGGTAATTTTACACTTGTTGAGATTTTTAGGTTTTACACCTCTGGTCCTGGCTGTCTAGCTCTCCTCCGCTGCTCTCGCAGTGCCAACAACTCAGCCTGCATGTCGCTCATCTCTCGCCTCATATCTTTGATGACTCGGAGAGTCTCTACCATCTGGTCCTGACGCCTATGATCAGTCTCTCGAAGCGCTGCTAACTCAGCCTGATGCATCTGAAATCGAGTCTCATGTACCTAATGTTATGTCTGAATGAGAGTACTCTACAGCTGTAGTTGTGTCTGGTGTGCCTGGAGATGGGTCTCGTATGCATACACATGATCACGATGGGTCTGAAACTCCTGATGAGTCACCTGACTCAACCCTATCGAGTGAGCCCAAGCCTCTCAGGAGCATAGGCCTCCTCCTCCACCATCTATACTGTCTCCTAGAGAGTCATCCTATCCCCTATAAGTAAATCGACCCGCTGCGAGTCCATATCAACTCGCTGTGATATACGAGACCTACCTTCCTGAGCATCCTCTAATAGGGTATACAAGTCCTGTGTATCCCTCTCGCGGAGCTCAGCAAGCTCTACAACCCTAGTGTTGACCTCTTCCACGGTCATGGGTGCTATCTCTGGAACTACCTCTGCTGGATCTACCCAAGTATCCCTAATCCCGTACCCAACATCTCTAATCCCCTGTTGCCTCTCCTCAGCATCTACTATGCTAACAAACCCATAATCTATCCCTTGACCTCTGACAGGTCTAGCAGTGGAACTCTCTCCGATCTCATATCTGGAGCATATAGTGGACAAATGCAACCTCTTGCGGGGAGGCTGCTCAGACTCGGGAATATCATCCCTACGATCAACAGGTGATGGTATGGATAGAGATGGTGGTAGTGGTGGCAATGAAGGTGATGGTAATGCGGCAGTAACTGCATCAATGAGAGCCTGGGTGGATGCTATCCTGAGTGCCTGGTTTTGGGTTAGATCCCAAGATGATGGTGGTAAGGAGGTATGATTGTGCAGATGGAGCCTTGCACATAGCAAGGCGCTCACCTGCAGAGGGTGGTGATAGTGAGATAGTTGGTGATGGGAGGGAGGTAGTCATGGCCAGAAGTCTCTCAACCTCTGCCTCTGGTGGAAGGGATATGGAAGTCTGGGGTCGGATGGTAATCCTAGCCCCAATGGTAATGTCAGTGGAGGGTGGTGGTATAATAGGCTCTGTTCCCTCAGGTGGGAAAACAGGCTCATCAGCAGGTATGACGGTAGAGTCAGCCGGAGCTAAGTGCTCCTCCTCCTCCTCGTCCTCCTCATCCTCCTCTTCGTCCTCTTCCTCGTCCCTGGCGTATACCTGATGAGTTCGCCGTCATATCGTTCTCAATCATATTCCATCATTCCCCCCGTCCATAGGATAGTCAACCGGTCCATCCTCTGTCGTATCATCCTCAGTACTCCTCCGGATCTCCCTGGGATACGACTCAGTAAACATATCGGGTGACTCAGCAGTGGGTGAATCAAAAGGTGTAAGGCTGTTCCTCAGCCGGAAACTCATGGTCATCCTCCTAAGGGTATGTACTCGGGGTTTATAGGTCTCCGGTTACGAGTCAGGGTCATGAGCCTGTTTGATAATGGGCTCACGCTCCATCCTAGGACTGATGGACTGGTAGTATCTGTGGACCTAGTATGTAATCTGGTGACGGTGGGGCTACTGGCTGTAGCGGGAGTCCGTCGTATCCTAGTACGATGACCCGTGGAATGTCTCCCTCCGATACCTCCTCATAATCGGTTCCCCAGAAAGCCCTGCCGGGCTCAGAGTCGGAGTAGACGGAAGTGTAGGTAACATCAGACGTCGCTGAAGACATGGTTACTGCAAAAGTAAAATAACTTATATAAGTATCTCTTTAAGAAATTTCGTGAGTTATGTAAGGCTTTAATATAAAGTCCTTATAGTAATATAGTAATATTATTTATATACAACATATTATTAATCAGGTAAGCAACTTAGTACCATATAATGCTTTAGCAATGCATGTCATATGTATATTTATGCGCTAGAAGTATTCAAGTAATTCAGTATGTCCTCACAAATCACCTTTTGTGAAAAATGAGTTTTGAAAATGGTTATAGTCAGACAAAAACTTTGACCTGGTCTCTATAACCTTGGCTCTTGATACCAATCTGTAACACCCTCAAAATTTGAGTATGCAGCGGAATGTTGAATATCTGAAGGCGTTACAAATATTGGGTCATGCACAAGATCAGAGAACGACTACTAAGAGTGTCGTTTGAAAAAGATAACATTGGATTAAGAATACTTGTTGTTACACAAGATCATGGCTTCAAATAGTTTCACAAATAGATAAAGATTCCGGTTTATAAACAATTGTCCCTAAAGTGTAATAAAGATAAAAAATACCCAATATCTTTAGTGTTGACTCTTCATTTATTGGACTCCATGTTTCATGCAACACCTCGTGCCTTATTGACTGAAAACCATGCTTAATTTAACGTCAACATAAAGTGGGTTGAATTCATAGATTTAGTAAATCAATTGTAGGACCGCAAGATTTCCCAGTGCATGATTAAGCAACAAATGCAAACATCATAAAAAGTAATTACGTTTCCTAAGCTCATGACACCGAAGCTAGACATGTATGAATGCAAATATAGATTTGCCAATAGGTGTCCGTGAATGATGTGCTAACCCTGCAACATCCCAGATTCGACATGGTATGCGTTCGTTCCCAGTGATAGCTAATCACCCGAACGGGGATCGTCAATCCCTAATAGACTATATCCATACATTCAGCGCCCGCTCAATGTAATTTCCAATCATCATCTATGCAAGTAACAGTCATGATCACTGGATCACAAAGGGGTTATGGTAACTTAGGCAAACACGTAATCATGGCATAAAATGTACACTTGCGTCCAGTTTGTAAAACAAAGCATGTTATCACCCCAAGGAGGTAAATCATTTAGATAATTGTAAAGCATGGGGCTATGAACTCACCTTAGCCGGTAGTTCTCCGAATGATAACAAGTATCCAAGTAAGCAGTGGATCACACCGTTAAGTACCTAAGTAAGTACGGTCAAGTCTTAGTTTACACGTTTAAACTAACGACTCATGGTATAAACTAAATTCCATTTTAAGTTTATATATACCGTTATTACTTGTGTGATGACACACAAGATCATTGTATTTATACTTTCGATGGTCTTCGAGAAACGTGGAATCATTAATAAATATACATTATTTATTAACTCGTTATTAAACACGTTCGATGTCCGAACATCTTAATGTTCGACCGACTTGTCAAGTGTTTCATCTATTTCACTTTGGTTCTAAACTACCCTTAAGTTTCTAGTTGTTACATTTTTTTGTCCCTAGGTTTATAAATATACCCTTTTATACTTTAAACCCTTTTAGTTTCAAAAGTGACATAATTAGTCCCTTGAGTTTACAAAGAGTAGTTTTTGATCCTTATAATTTCACTTAGCTCCCTAAGTCTTAGAATGTTGCAAGAATGGTCCCTAGAGTTATTGTAATTCGAAAAGTAACAAAACTAATCCTTCAAGTTTCGAAATTTACATTCCTAGTCCCTCGACTTGCGAAAGTTCCATTTTAACTCCGAATCAATCCCAACGAGTGGCATCTTTCTTCGTTAAGCTCGTTTAAGTTTACAAAAAGTGTTTCGGTGGAAAAATAAGCTCATCGAGCTTATTAAGCTTATTTTGGCTTAACGGGCCTTATTGGGCCCGTTAAGGTCCGTTTAGCTTTTTAGAGGTCCGTTATTGTTTTAACAAGTCTACATGTTCATAATAAGTTCACGTGGGCTGTTTAAGCTTATAATAAGCTCGGGGAGCTTATTATGGCTTATTTCGAACCTAATGGGCCCGCAAGCCCAAAAGCTTGGCTCGATATGCCTTCTTGGGGTTTTTAGTCTTTTACTAGTGCTTTTCCCTAACTTGTACAAGCCGAACAACTGTTTTCTTTTTCAGCTTATTCCAAATAAGCTGATAAGCTAAAAGCAACTCTAATGGGCCGGTCTCGGGCCCGTTAAGGGTTTTAGAGTGTTTCGTTGGGTTAATTCGGGTCCATTGAGCACATGAAGGTTCAATAAGCCATTAGGAGGTTCGTTGCTTATGTAGCTTATCCGATAAGCTAATAAGCTCATTGTTGGGCCTATTGGGCCGGGTATGAACCCGAATGGGTCCTAGAGGTCGGGGCTTGGTCCATTAAGTATACTTAAGTCCGTTGAGCTTATTAACTCACTTAGGGCTCGTTAATGGGCTAGGGGCCCCATTAAGGGTGCGTTTGGGTTTCTAATGAAGTAAAGGCCCCATATGAACAACATGGACACTCCTCTTTATGATTAAGCCCGAGTGGCTTATTAATAAGCTGCGGCTTATTAATAAGCCCTCGTTGGGCCTTGTCGGGCTCGGTTAGAGGCCCGTTAGGGGTTCGCTTGGCTCAATGACTTGTCAAAGGGTCCATTTAGGTTCTTAGTTTCATTTTAAGCTCAATAAGCCGTGTATAAGCACACGAATAAGCTGCTTAGCTTATTGTGGCTTATGCGTTCGTATTGGGCTCGCGTTGGGCTCGATAGAAAACCCGATAGGAGTTCTAGTGAGGCCCGAATGGTTTCATTAGCGTGTTATATGGTTCGCTAAATTGTCTAGCACCCAAAACAATGTGGTGTAAACATCTTTTACTCTCGTGGCCCGCGACATTGCCACGTTCCTTATTATACAAATATGTGTTTCCATTACACTCTTGTCTAGTATTTAATTCTTAGTGAGTACACACTAGTTACGTGTGTTATTTAGTGCATGTGTACACACAGGTGGTTTTGTGACATGAAAGTGTGCGGGAATCATGCATGGGTCGACCATGCTTGTTCAGTAACACTTTGAGTTTTAAAATTCGAACTATACGCGAAAACTAGAAATAGATTAACGGTAATGAATATGAAGGACCACGTAGGGGACATAGAGTGACTTACAAAGGTCTTAGGGTCTTATTCGTGAATTATGAAGCAACCCGAATTGTTTGCACCTCAAACGCGTGAAATCCCAAGCTCCAAGACTCGTAAGCTTCTCTTAACACCCTTATATGCGATCTTAAACGTACCTTGCCACCTTAGAATGAGTTGTGCCGTGTATGGTTCGGTTATGAGATAAGCCGAATGAAATAAAGGGTAAATGAAGAGAGTTTAGCTTTGAGAGAGTTTAATGGTTTGTGAAAATGTATTATGTGAGTTGTGAATGTGTATTTATAGGCACTAAGCCTTGTTAACCTTCCTAGTCACGAAAATAAAACTAAACCGAGCTAGGGGGGCGGTTTTAGGGCTTCTAGTTAATCACTCATGGTTTTTGCTAAACCACTATAAGTACAAACTTTAATTATCTAGGTGATGTACAAGATTTACTAGGATATGGAGTCCTTTGGTTGTTGTGTTCTCTTCTTGCTAGTCGCGGCACAAGGAGGTTCAAAGGAAGGAAATGGGTTATTACCCAAGGTGCCAAGATTATTAGGGGAACATTAGGACACAACATTAATTACCTAGTATATGTACATGTACCATTTAGGATTATTAGGGAGATTTGCTAGCTAATGAATCCACATGGGACGATTTTTATGCAAGTTACTCGTCACATTTGGCATTTAAGTGATATAAACCCGAGACTTGATTAAGTTTTGTGTTTAGGCTTTTAAAGTGGGTATTAGTTTGAGTCTAGGTAAGTCTAGGTATTTCCGGGGTGCGTCTAAATGTATTTTATCGTGAAACGTAACCTTTTACGTGACACTAAAATTACATACGCAATGTAATAATTATTCTCAAAATAATTATTCCTTACTTGGTTGATGTAAACCTTAATTTATTTGGTGACCGTTTACATTCATTGCTTATTTCTAGTCTGCGCGGTTTAGCTTTAAAAGTAAACATTAAAAGTAAAACGCGTATCCAGACTAGAATAATATAGCGATCATCAATTATAGTCATAATATGACCTGAAAATGAGAAATGTTACAGTCTCCACCCGTTAAAAGAGCTTTGTCCTCAAAGCTTAAGACCTTGTAGTAGATGACGAAGCCCGGTTTGTGAAGAGTTGTGGGTATTTTTGTTTGAACGAATCTTCACGTTCCCAGGTGAACTTAGGGCCCCGCCTAGAGTTCCAGCGAACCTTAACCAGTGGTATCCGGCTCTGCTTCAATCGTTTGATCTCCCGGTCCAGATTTCAACGGCTTTCCTCAAAACTGGAGCTTATCCGTCAACATGAATTCTTCTACTGGATGACTAATGGTTCATCGGCAAACATTTCTTCTGATTTGATACGTGGAAGGTGTGGTGAACTCTGCTCAACTCTTGTGGAAGTTCCTGCCTGTAGGCAAAACCTTCCAACTTTTGCTAATATTTTGAAAGGTCGACGTATTCGGGCGTTCAGGCTTGCCGCTTACCGAACCGTACGATCCCTTTCCAAGGTGAGACCTTGAGCATAACTCTGTCTCCAACTTCGAACTCCATCGGCTTTCGCTTCCGATCAGCATAGCTCTTTTGTCGATCCTGTGCCGCTTGCATCCTTTGCTTGATCAGGACGATCTTTTCCGTTGTTTCTTGGATTAATTCTGGACCGTCAGTTGGGCTTCCCCAACCTCGGCCCAGCATATTGGTGATCGACATTTACGACCATGCAGTGCGCGTTAGGGGCGGCCTTATGCGGGTGGGGGCGGTTGGGGGGGGGGGGGGGGGATAGCGTGATAACTTGTTGTTATTGAAACTCGGACAAGGGCAAATGTTTAACCCAGCCCTTGCCAAAATCAATCACGCAAGCACCGTAGCTTGTCCTCGGAGAGTTTCGATGGTCCTCGCGCTCTGCCGTCAGTTTCTGGGATGTTACGTAGGATGCTCATTGCTAATATCCGTACCCAAGCTTTTGAAAAATGATTCTCTAGAAATTCGAAGTGAATTTCCATCACGATCACAGATAATGACGGCAGGATCTGTGTCTTGACACTATCTGTTTCTAGTACAACCTTGACAATTTATCCAACGGCATCATTTCTCCGTTTTGGCTGAAGTGAGCAGGATTTTGTAGTAGAATATAAACTGAATCGCGCAACTTCCCTTGCATAAAGAGTAGTCACACTGTACATTTCGTGCATTGACTTGGAATTTTCTTGTATAACGCTTGATCAGCTCGGTTTGTGGGTTATATCATGCATGAATTCGAGATCTTCATGCATTCCGACGCTCCTTCCACATCAGGATTTTACTTTGTATCTTTCCCATAAAGTCCTCGTGGTTTCTCCATATCTTTGCTGTTATGATGTATCTCCAGGTTCCTTTGATGTATTATTGTTTGTTGGAGATTATTTTCCCTGAATGCTTGTTCTAAAATATTCATAGATGTCTATGGATTCCCTTGGGAGTTTGTGAACCAGGGACTCTAGGTTTCCATTGAGCCTTGAGTTGAAAATGTGAACCATGTTGGCATTGCCCACCTCTCTGTCTTTGCCGCGGCATGGAATAGCTTTAAATGATCTTCCGGATCCCCGCTTCCATCATATGTCTTGACGTGGATAGGCATCCTTGTCCTTGGGAAATTGAAATGCCAGATACGAGGTGTGAAAGGGTTTCTTTCCTTACACGTCCAAGGCTGAGAGAGATCATCTTCGTAGGTGTTTGACCTGTGTCTTCTTGATTTGGACTTCCAGTGACCTCCCTCACTGTCTTCACTCTCCGAATGTCCGCCAGTTTCCCGGGACGACGTGCCCCTATGATGATGCTTCCTTGGTTGCACCTCGGTTTCCTTTTCGTGGGAACCCTGATGGCGGCTGTCAGAACGTGCAGATGCACTTCGTTCTTTTCCTCCTAACCTATTGAACACACCACCCTCCTTCCGCGGCCTGGGCCTAGGTGAAGGAGGTCTGTTTTGTTTGAGTCTTTTGAAGACACTGGCAACCGGTGACGGGCTTCGGGAGCGCCTATTTCCATGCCTCCTTTTTGGCTCTGTTCTGGCGGTTGGCGTCTTGGATTCGGAGTAATGCGACTCTTCATGATTTCTTTGATTTTTTCCGGTCTCGTTGCCGTAGAGTAGGCGTGCCTTTACCGCATTAAGCTTATCTTGCTGCTCTTTTTCTTTTTGCATCTTTTCGGCAATGAGTGGCAAGAGTTGGTGGTAGTTTTTGTCGCACATTTTTGAGGACCTCGTCAGTCGTAGGCTCCTCGGCTTGTGGACACTTCTTCCCCGGTTTTACGCACGGCGGACTTGGGATTAGTCGGGTGTGCTGTTAGGAGTGCTCATGATGTGTATTATAGCAAACATTGGTTGTGCTCTGGGGTCCCACGGATGGCGCCACTTGTTAGTACAAAATAAGTGTAGGGGTTAGAATAGGACCCAAATTACACGTCGAGTCGAGTTCCCGAATGATTTGAGCGTTAAATCTTGTACTAGAGCAAGAGAAGTGATGATTTCCTGCACAATCAAGTAAACCGTTAGCCTTACCGTGGGGACGGACCCCACGGTTAGACTCCGGCGTGAGAGTAAGTAAACATGTAGAGAGAGAAAGTATGTGTATGTAGAGTGAGAAAATCATACTGTTCATTATGTCAGAAGGTCCCTTTTTATAAGCGAACGAAATATTAGGGTTTCCTAATATTTCGTTTGTTTAGTTAGTGGCCAGAGTGGGTCCCTTGTCGGGCAAGGTTCCGTAATAACCGTGTGTAAGGACGCGTGTGCTTTCCGTGGACGGAAGTATCCTATAGTTAGGTCCGCGTCCGTTTTGCTGTGTCCGGGCCGTGACTAATGTAGTATCGGGTTTAGTTTCGGCCCATGACTGCTAAGTTGGGCCCAGAAGCCCAAGTGATAGTGTGGCCCAAGCTCGGAGGCTTGGTGTGCCTACTATACATCATCAGGTATCCCCAAATATAAAAGCCTACATACCCATCATTCTTGATCTAGATGAACTTAACTATGATCAATGGAGTGAATTATTCACCATTCATTTCAAAATCTTTAGAGTCTATGGTTACCTTACGGGTACCACCAAGAGCACGGGACCTAACGATGAAGAATGGGACAAACATGACAACCTTGTCGAGCTCTGGATCTATGGAACGATTAGTAAGGCACTGGTGAAGAGGGTTTTGAAGAAAAACTTGAAGGTGAGCGATGTTTGGAAGAACTTGAAAGACGTGTTTTACGACAACAAAGATGTGAGGGTATGCAACTTGACAATGAACTTCGTAACCTTTCCATTGGTAATCTTTCTATCACTCAATACTTTTCCAAAATTAAGGACATGTCAAACTAATTAGCGAACATGGAGGCTCCTGTATTAGAAAAGAGTCTTATTGCCTACGCCATTAATGGCCTTGGTAACAAATTTGATCATGTGGCGAGCATTATTCGCCATCGTGACCCTATCCCTAATTTTGACACTGCTAGATTCATGCTTCTCCTCGAAGAGATCATCTTGAATCGTGTGAAAACAACTCAAGCTCTCTCAGTTCACCATCCACGCCTTTTGTTCTCATCACAACCTCTAAGAAAAGTAACCATGAACTATGTCGTAATTTTATTATAGGCCATTGTAGGTTTGGTGATAGGTGTAGATTTGTGCATGATGGTAATAAGGGTACTAGAGATGTTATAAAATTTCAGGCCTATGCAAACACTCATGTGAAGTCACTGAATAAAAATTGTGGGTTCCATGATCATTCATACGAATCCTTAACAATGAAGTGTAGAATCAAGATGCATAAACTTAAGAACTTTATTGATGATTGAAAGAAAAACTTTGTGGTGGCTAGAAACCCTCACAATAATGACTAGCTAAATTATCTCTAAAAAATGTCTCTCTAATGTCTATCTAATGTCTAACCTAATTTTGACTAAACTAGGTGTATTTATACTAAAAAGGATTAGCCTTGGAGGCCTTTGTGGGCTTTTTGCATCTTGGCCCGTTTACATAAAATAAATATTAATTAATTAACCAACTAACGAGCTAGACTTTTGTCTTGTATCTTCGAGTGACCGAAGCTTCTTTGTTCGGGTCCATTTATGTGATCCTAACAAAAATAATACCATGTCTAGCAATGTTACGCATTCAATGCAAACCCAACCCTCCCACAGTGGATCATTTGGTCCTCATCACTCCATCACTTACCAGCCCACTGAGTGGCTTTGGCGCCCAAAACTTGAGACATGGTTCAACCTATTACCACTACTACTAGCCCACCTTCTGTTCTCGGCCAGCCCCACAGCAACATTCTGGACAGGCCCATGTAACCTCGACTCAAGCTGGACATGCCCACTCTCTTGTCACAGCCGAAGCAACATTCGGCTCGAATGGTCTACCTTTGCCTATTGGTTTTTGCTACACTCTTTTTGGACCTCACGTTGATTATGGATCAAATGTTATGTATACCACTCTTCCCCAAGCTTTCAACACGATGACTCTTCAAGAAGGTGGGGATGCTGGATGGTAGATGGATACGGGAGCTACATCACATCTTGCTTCTGACTTAGGTAAACCCACTACCATTATTAATAAAAGCATTATACATTCCATCTTAGTTGGTAATGGCTCGTCCGTACCCGTTACTAATTCAGGACATAGTGTTTTACCTTCCCCACATTGTCCTTTGCATCTTTATAATGTCTTAATCACACCAAATATAATTAAAAAATCTTAATTCAGTTAGACAATTCACATAAGATAATAAATGTTCAATTGAATTTAATGAATTTAGCTTTTCTATGAATGATTATCGGACTCACCAACTCCTCCTTAGATGTGATAGCATGGCTGATTTACACCCCTTTCGTCCCACCACTACATCACCAACCGCTTTACTCTCTGTTTCTTCTTCAATATGGCATCAAAGGCTCGGTCATCCCCGAAATGAAGTGCTACGTTTTTTTAGCTTCAAATAATTTTATTTCATGTAATAAACCAAACTCTACGACTTTCTGCCATGCTTGTCAACTTAGCAAACATATTTCTCTTCCTTTTTCACTTTATGACACTATTGTGGAATCTTGTTTTGTCATAATACACTCAGACATGTGGACTTCACCGGTATCGAGTGTTAGTGGTTTTAAGTACTATGTTATTTTTATGGACCATTTCTCGCACTTTCTTTGGGTTTATCCTTTAGTCCATAGATCCAATGTGTTTGATAAATTTCTTCATTTTCGTATGTATGTTAAAACGTAATTTAAAACTAAAATCAAAGTATTTCAATGTGATCATGGTGGTGAGTTGACAACACCAAATTTCACCAATTGTTTAATACTCATGGCGTTCAATTTAGGTTTTCTTATCCTAAAACATCACAACAAAATGGAAAATCAGAAAGAATGTTACGCATAATAAACAACTTCATACAAACCTTACTTTTCCACACTCACTTACCCCCTCAATATTGGGTTGAAGCACTACACATGGCAACCCACCTCCTAAAGATACTCCCATCTATTGATATCCAAAACGAAATCCCTTTCACGAAATTATTAAATAAAACACCCACTTATACTCACCTATGTGTGTTCGGGTGTCTTTGTTATCCTCTTGACCTCGAAACCAATAAGATCATTATTTCACGCCACGTGACGTTTGACAAAACCATTTTTCCTTTCAAATCCATATCACCCAACAATCCACCAACATATACATTCCTTGATACAAAACCTTCACAAGTATCACTTCGTCTCAACCCACCATCACATGTTGCGCCATATATAACAGCCCAGCAAAACACTTCACCTTACCACGCACCCTTAACTAACTCCACAAACCACACTCCAACCCATACCACCTTGCAACTAACAACGACCTAACCAACATGTTCCACGACCAACAATAACAACCCTCTTTATGTGTACCAACCCACCCACTCTACTTCCTCACCTACTAGCCCGCATCCCTCTACCCATTTGACTAATACAACGACCCAAACCAACACAAATCCCGTCGTAACTCCGCCCATCACCTCGTCAACTCAACCAACCCCCATACACCAATCCACAAACCCTACAACTTTAAAACCACCACAAAATCATCCCATGGTCACACGTTCATAAGTTGGCACCGTCAAACCTAATCCTCGTTATAATTTTCATGCCTCTACTTTGTCATATATTCCTTGCTCTCACTTACATGCTCTTCATGACTCTAATCGGAAACATGCTATAATGGATGAATATAATGCTTTAATTAAAAATGATATGTGGTCCTAGTTCCGTGACCCCCTAATACTAATGTTGTTCGCTTTATATGTTCAAACATAAGTTTCATGTAGATGGTTCACTGAGTCGCTACAAGGCTCGCTTAGTGGCTAATGGTTTTAGTCAAATACAGGGGATTGATTGTGTTAAGACATTTAGTCCAGTTGTTAAATCGGCTACCATTCGTATTGTTCTCAGTCTTGCGTTGTCTCGGGGTTGGTCGGTACATCGGCTGGATGTGAAGAATGCATTTCTTCATGGGTCGTTATCCGAGACTGTTACATCCATCAACCACCTGGTTTTACTAATTCAGATCATCTTGATTACGTTTGTATTCTGCATCGGTCTCTTTATGGACTCAAACAGGCACCTCGAGCATGTTTCCAGCATTTCGCTAGTTATGCCATACGAATCGGGTTTTACCACAGCAAGTCCGACTCGTCTCTATTTATTTTTCATCGTGGATCTGAGGTTGCTTATTTACTTATATATGCGGATGACATCATCTTGACAGCTTCTTCCCTATCTATCCTTTAGCGGGTTATATCTTCGCTACATAATGAGTTTACTATGACAGACCTTGGCCCTCTTAATTATTTTCTTGGCATATATTCTCTTCGTACTGGTTCCGGTATGTTCTTGTCCCAGTCCAAATATGCCAATGAAATACTTGAGAGGGCCCATATGGAGAATTTTTAACCCATGTCGAACCCCTATTGACACTGAGTCGAAGCTTGGCCTCGATGGTGACCCGGTCACTGACCCGACTATGTATCGTAGCCTTGCAGGTGCTCTTCAGTATCTCACTTTTACTCACCCATACATCACATATTCAATTCAGCAGGTATGCCTATATATGCATGATCCTTGTGAACCTCATTTTGCAGCTTTAAAGTGGATTCTCCGTTATATTCGAGGTAGCTTTGTTTTTGGTTTGCAACTTTATGCTTCTTCTACATTTCAGCTCACAGCTTACTTAGATGTTGATTGGGTTGGTCGCCCGTCTATACGTCGGTCTACATCAGGGTATTGTGTGTTTCTCGGTGATAACCTCTTGTCTTAGTCGTCTAAACAACACTATACAACACCATACTATGTCTCGTTCTAGTGCAGAGGCTGAATATCGTGGTGTAGATAATGTCGTGGCCAAGACTGCATGGCTTCATAATCTACTTCTTGAGCTTCATTCACTATTACACTCGGTTACATTAGTTGTGCGGTTTATCTATCTTTTAATCTGGTTCAACATCAAGGCACCAAGCATATCAGATAGATATTCACTTTGTTTTGGATCATGTGTCTACTAGTCATGTTGGTGTTCTCCATGTTCCGTCGCGTTTTAAGTATGCATACATATTTAGTAAGGGTCTTTCATCCCCTCTGTTTAATGAGTTTCGATCTAGATTGAGTGTTCATGTATCTCCCGTCGTATTACTCGAATGTATTAGGTCTATGTTGATCTTGTAAGGGCTTAGTTCCTTGTACATGTGTATGATACAGGCAAGCAATATAAATCAAGTTCATAATACTAATGGTCGTGCATTAGAACGGCCTAATAGACGATGTTGTTTTTTAGAAGAGATTATTGCAAAAATGGTCCTTGTGGTTTGGCCAAATTGCACGTTTGGTCCGCCGAGTTTCAAAATTGCAAGAAACGTTCGTGTGGCGAAGGTTTGGTTCCACTTTTGGTCCTTGGTCAAACTAAAATGACTGAAATACCCTTGTCTTCAACTTTAATAACTTTTTCTTTAGTTTTCCTTCTTATTCTTTTTTCCATAAAAGATAAACAAAACAAACTTAAAAAAACCCATTGTTTCTAATTTTCTATATATTCATCATCACCTAACCATCTTATAAACTTATCCAATCCCACCATGTCAACCTATCGCCCACCACCCCCAAAACTCATAGATCTAGAACTTACAATCATCTCAGCCAAACACCTCAAAAACGTCAACAGGAAAAACGGAGATCTAACTCGCTACTAAATCAGACGACTCAAACAACACTAAACTGGTTTGGAACGAGCGCTTCATCGTCCCGGTCCAAATCCAACCCTAACACTCGAGGTACGGTAGTGGGTGTTTGGTGGGGTATGGCTGGTGGTTAGGTGACGGTGGTTTGGGGGTGGGTGGGGTATGACTGGTGGTGAAGATGAATGCGGCGACGAGATCTTTCTTGTGGGGTTCAAAAACAAAATTAACATTAATAAATTGATCCAAATTAGAAAGTTTGTTTGATAATTAAGATCTATGTTTGGATCTTTCTTGTGGAGTTTTGAAAGAGACGGGCGGCGGGCCGGAGCATAGAACAGGGGCGGCAAGCCAGAGCGGCGAAGAACAGCGGCCAGCGGCGGATTTAGGGTTTGGTTTGTATAAATCTTAAGGTTTTAGGCTTGGATTTCATTTTGTTTTATATGAAGTTGTGGTTGTTGATTTTAAAGATGGTTATGAAGTGGGTTTTTTTGTTAAAGATGATGAGGGTGGTGGTTGTGGGTGATGGGTTGAAGATGATGATGATGGTAATGAAAATTAATTTAGGTTGTATAAAATATGGGTTAAAGTTTAGGAGTTTAGATTTTTTTAGTGAATTTGTTAAAAGAGAGTATATGGATCTGAGGTTTTAAATAAAAATTAAAGAAGAAATTCAAAAAGTGATAGCAGAGGGGTATTTCAGTCATTTTAGTTCGACCAAGGACTAAAAGTGGAACCAAACCTTCACTACACGGACGAATTTTGCAATTTCGAAACTCGACGGACCAAACGTGTGTAGGATATTAGGAGTAAACTTAACATAGGTTAGGGGGTTAAGTGTACATTGTAATTTAGATTAAGAATAGATTATAACTAGGATGTTTCCTATTTGATTTAGGAAAGTTTTCTACCCCCTCATCTCTATAATTAGAGATGAGGGGGATGCTAGTAATTCATTCTTCTTCCTCGTTGTAATAGCATTAATTTGTGGTTTTAATTAAAGATTTGGAACTGAAGGGTTGCAATGTGTATATTTCTTCTGCTTATCACGTTAATTCAATACATGTACACGTTTGGGGTCACGTGTGTGTTTTCTTTGAGTCTATATTTCGCGCTAGCTTTCAAGGTTTGTTGGGATACATTTATTAAGCAGAAAGTGAGTTTAAGTCAAGGGGTGGAACTAGTAAACTCAAGTGCTTCATATGTCATTCAGAGGGTCATCTGAAGAGAGATTGTCCAAAGAAGAAGTCAAGTGGGTTCGTCAAGAAGGGTAAACGTGATCAGGATTCTGATTCTTCTAATGACGAGGGTAACGCCTACTTTGGAGAAGCCCTGGTAGTAGTCGGGAATGATGAGATGGCTGAATTGGTAATGGATTCAGGTGGGTCTTATCATATGACACACATGAGGGATTTCTTGTATGACTTTAAGGGTTTTGATGGTGGTTCGGTTCAGTTAGGTGATAACAGGACATGCACTATCAAAGGGACATGGAAAGTGAAGATACAGTTGCATGATGAATCAAGCTTTATACTGGAAGATGTCAAGTATGTTCCAGGGTTAAGAAGAAGTTTGATTTCATTAGGTACTCTTGAAAAAGAGGGTTATACTGTGAAGATGCAGATGGGTAGAATCAAGGTGATCAAAGGTTGTCGGGTTATGATGACTGGGATCAGGAAAAAGAACTGTGTGTATACTTTGGAAGCAAAAGTGATAACTTTTGGTGTACAAAAGCATGGAGGTCCAAAACAAGTTGGGTTCAAACAACTTGGTCATAAACAAGTTAGGTTCAAACAACTTAGTCATGGTGTTGAAACAGGATTCCATGGAGTACAAGATGATAAACGTGTTTGGTTTGAGGTGGAACTGCAGGGAGCTCAAGGGGATCGTGAAGCTGAGGTTTTTCAGGTTAGTAACGATGATGCTACAGTGGCTCAAAGATGGTTGGAGGATAAGCAACCTGAAGAAAAGAAAAACACGGACTGCTTGGTAAAGGAGCAGGAAAAAGTACACCTTGGTATAAAGGTGGGGGCAAACATTATGATAACCGGAGTACCTGGGAAAGTGGGTGCAGAGGGTAATGTTGCTGGAAAGAAGAAAGTGAAGGAGTCTATGAAAGCTAATCTAGGAAAATTACTGAAGTACAATGCCTGGTCGACAAGGTGGTCCCCGATTCGAGGTTCCAGCACGAGAAAAAGATGATGAGTATCGGTTATGTTTAAGTGTTACTCCTAAGGTGGAAATTGTAGGATATTAGGAGTAAACTTAACATAGGTTAGGGGGTTAAGTGTACATTGTAATTTAGATTAGGAATAGATTATAACTAGGATGTTTCCTATTTGATTTAGGAAAGTTTTCTACCCCTCATCTCTATAAATAGAGATGAAGGGGGATGCTAGTCATTCATTCTTCTTCCTCGTTGTAATAGCTTTATTAGGGTTTTAATAAAGGTTTGGTACGAGGGTATAATGTGTACATTCTTCTTTGCTCATTCGTTAATTAATACAATGTAACGTTTGGGGTCACGTGTGTGTTTTCTTTGAGTCTATATTTCGCGCTAGCTTTCAAGGTTTGTTGGACTTATTTATTCAACAACGTGCAATTTGGCCAAACCACAAGGACCATTTTTGTAGTTTTCTCTTTTTAGAATGAATACACAATGTTTCTGAATGAGTGAACGTAAGTTTTAAAGTAAAATAGGTATAAGCACACATTCAAGGCTTCAGAAAGGTACACAACCACTTAGGTGTGAAGTTGAGAATTTTATAAAACTAAGATTTTACAGAAAGTGCAGTGTTGAGGGGGTTTAATCTTAAGCAATTGAGGACTTGAGGTGTTAGAAAGGGTGCCAGTGCATCGGTGACGAGTCCAACTGAATGAAAGTCTACCGTATAATGTGTGTGTGATATATCTTTAGTCTTCTGATATTTAATTGATGCTCTCATAAACATGGAAAAAACTTCTCGCTTAAACTAATAAGATGACAAAAACATTAACTAAATGAATTTCAATCCGATAATAAGAGCACGGGGAGCGGTCGTGCCAAACTCCTCGTGCCAAACTCAAAAAGTGGTGCCACGTCAGCAAAATGGAGTTTGGCACCAGAAATGCTATGGCATAAGAATTTAGTGGCATTGGTTTGGCACCAGAATTCTGGTGCCAAACTATTTTTTAATTAAAAAACAACTTAAATTAAATAATAAAACATTACATAAAACTTAAACATTACATAAAAACTAACTTCAATATCAAAAAACTTCAAACAATTAACAAAACAAGGCACTCTAAAACTACTCTGATTAAATTTACTTAATATGTCCACAAGGGTCTTGTCGGTACGATCGATGGCGTTTCACTATCGGAAGTTCTTTTGCCTTTCCTAACCGTTGTAATTCACATCTTTCAACCCTGATTCTAACCAGTTCGGTTTGGACTCTCGGATCATATGATTCAAGGTTAACGTCACAAATCATGCATTTTCCACATATCAATGTTATGTAATCATTATTACAACATACATGATTCCTCTTGAGGTATCGTCTGCAATCCTTTTGAATGCTGCACGCGCGCGGTTGTAGTATATATTACCCACAACGACTTGTAGACATCCAAAAGCCCGTTCAATTTTCTTTCTATCTACAGATTCTTTGAAATGTTTTAAATACTTTAAGGGTCGTGGCATCCTTGTAACAGAACAATCGTTTTGGGACACAACGTAGTCTTCTTACAGATTCTTGACACTGTTTTCAAACTCTTAAGAGGTCTTGGCCATCCTTGTAACTGAAAACGTTTTTGAACAAACGTCGACATTCAGGATAAATACCGTCGGCTAAATCAGTTACCTTTTCATGTATGTATGCACGTTAACTATAAACGTGATATTCTAGAGCTCTATCAGCAATTTCATCATCAAATAATGGGGAACCATATAACACATTTACAATCATTTTTTCGCCCCAGGGAACCCCCACAATATATGCATGCCAAATCCTCTATTTTTGATCTCGCAACAGCTTTTAACATTAAGAGTTGGGTATTTATGGTTTCTCCTTCTTTTGAAGGCCCATGTACATGACTTTGGAGTTTTTCATTTCCATGCAACAATCAATACGCTCCGAGCATTCCCGGGAGGTCATGTTTTTCTTAGTGCCAATTTATATGTTTTTTCACAATATCAGTATGTCGCCACTTGGTCTTCTTTCTCCTAAAAACTCATAGGGATTATATAAAACGTGATGGCTCCATATTAGTTAAAGTTTATAAATTCTCGTGAAGTAGTTCAGCAATTTGCTAACTTCAAAATTATCATCCAAAATTGCATCAGGTCGCAGGGCGTACGACCAGATGGGCGTATGGCGGTATGATGCACTTTAAAACTATGACCCATAATACTCATTACGACCGGTGATATCGAGCGTGTGCTAAAAATATGTAAAGTTACCGGGAATAGGTGATACTCATAAACTTTCAAGATATCGATTGACCTATTTTATTAAAAAGTGTTGAGCTCATACGTTACCTTCGCCTACAACGCTTTTCTTCCGGAATATCTTAGCTCGTATTGTCGTGCTCAAAAATATGTTGTCGATAGCCTTTCTTCCGCCTCTTCTCGTACAGTTTATGTATCTCCCCTCTATAGGATCGGAACTCGAACCACCGGCCTCTTGCTAAACAACACACTCACTATGAATGTTGATACGACCTCGTAATCTAGATATAATCGATCATTAGTTCGGGTTGAAAAGAAAGCATCATAGATGGATCGTATGTGTTCGGTTGTGTCGAAATTGTAGAGATTATTTGATCCATATCTTTCCTCACGAAAATGAGATGTATTGATGTAGGGAATAGATATTAGAAATTGTGTGTGTAGAGTTATGAATATATACATAGGGGGTATTTTATGGATTTAAAGTGGGTAAAAAAATAATGTTTTGGGGGTATTTTTTTCAAAAACCGGCCCCACCAAACGAGATACTTGAAAAACAACAAAAAAAAACTTTTCGGTGGGCTGTTAGCCACGGACGCGAGAGGCCTTGCGCAAACCCGGCAGTGGTGCGCCATGGCTCAATCTCGCGCCATAGTTGGCATGAACCAGGCAAATTGAACCACTCTTCCCCCATCTAGAAGAAAAAGAACACAAAAGGTGACAAATTCTATTGGTCAGCAATTTTGAGTGGGATTAATGGGTTTGAAATAATCATATATGAAAAGTTGATTTTATATGATCAGGGACAAAAAAATGGCAAGATAACTTTGATTTGAGTGGGATTAATGGATTTGAAATATGTAGCCACATCATATATGAAAAGTTGATTTTATATGATCAGGCAGTGTTTTGAAACCCGGTTCGACCCGGCCGGGTCAACCGGTTGAACCGGTTCCGGCCGAAAAAACGGGTCAAATTAAACCGCGGTTTCTTATTCCACGAAACACCGGCTTGGACCCGCACGGGGTTTGAAGTACCTGGTTCAACCGGGTCATGTGACCGGCCGGCGTTTCAATTTTTTAAGTATCATTTCTTATTAATCAAAATGTTTATTGTATTTAATTTGCGACGTAATTTTAATTTTACATGTTATATTTGTTAATAAATAGTCTTTAGGCTTATTATATGAAATATTTCACGATTTATATACATATTTTTTTTCTAATTATTAAATATATATATATATTTATTTATTTTGGAAAACCGGGTTGACCCGGCGGTCCAACCGGTTGAACCGGTAACCCGGTGACCCGGTGACTCGACCGGGTCGATTCAAAACCCGGGTTTTAAAACATTGTGATCAGGGACAAAAAAATGGCAAGATAACTTTGACCTTTTGAATTTTGATGACATACCTTGACACATGAAGCAAAAGAAGCTGACGTTAATGAGTTTTAAACTAGATAGTTGGCAAATGTTTTATAAGCAGGATTACCCGGGCGTTGCTGCGGGACGTTAATTTTTCGCGCGTTGTTGCGGGCCATTGTTATTATTATTATTATTATTTTAATTTTGTGCGGGTTTATTTTTTCGGTCTCATGTTTAATAGTTTGTTTTTTTTCTTATATGACCTTATGTATTGGGTCTCATGTTTAAATGTTTTTTTCTTTGGTTATATGTTTTTTTTTGTGCGGGTTAATTTTTTCGGTCTCATGTTTAATAGTGCGGGTTTATTTTTCGGTATGATGTTTAATAATTTGTTTTTTTTTCCTTATATGAGTTTATGTCCCGCGCGTTGTTGCGGGGCGGTAATTTTTTTTTTTAGTTTTTTTTT
>BQNB010038401.1:0-27889 GCA_026074375.1 Tanacetum coccineum | reverse complement strand
TTTGTGAACCGTTGTTCGTTATCGTGTGATTTATTCTAGACTATTCTTCTTTAATTCACCAATCGAGGTAAGTTCATAGCCCCACTTTTAAATTATTTTGAATAATTGTTTTATAACTTGGGGTGAGAAACATTCACCTAAGTAGCGTTTAGACCACTATTGCCCGAATTATCATGAACTGTTAATTTCTTTAACGGAGGACCGGTTAAGGGAGCGCGAGTGAATAAATAGATCTATTGAGACTAATTATCCCTATCCGGGTAAGAAGCACTTACTAGTTCGAGACTTCCAAAAACTAACGGATATATTTCATGTCGAAACTAGTTAGGTGGTCTTTGGTCAGACACCTGTAGGGTAAGCCTTTTATAGCACTGTACATGCTATCCATCAGTATTAGCTTCGGTGTCATGAGCTTAGTGCAACGTAAATGCCTCTTTATGTGAGTTGTATCTCCTATAACTGTCGCATATGTTTTGATAATCTTGTGGTCCACATTCCAACTTTTTGTTGACGTTTTAAGCATGTTTTTCTCAGGTGCTTAGCATGGATGTCGTTGCTTGATCTATATGAAGTCAAATTGCCCGAACCAGTTTTCCAGATTTCATCTATGTTATCTTAAATACCGTTGTTGAACTTATTTAAGCTTCCGTATTTTAACTTTGAATCTTTTAAATTTGGTCGATGTAAAACTTATTATTATTTTAAATTTATGCAATGGTGTTTATTTTTAAAACGTACCCTTAGAGGTCGTTCTTTATGCTTTGTACTTGAGATGTTGGATGACGTCACGCCCCCGGACACTAAATCAGACGGGACCCTATTTGGGGGTGTGACAATTAAAACCTAACTATTCCCCGGCAACGGCGCCAAAAACTTGATGCAGTATGTCGTAAGGACTTCAGCACGAAGTTTTACAACTCCCTAAGCAGTGTACCTAATCGTTGTAGTGTAGTATAGGCAAGACTCGGGGTTGTTATCATTCTCTAGAGGAATATGTTGGGAAGGCTTAATCACGGTCTAATAGAATTCTAGGGGTTGAGAGAAGATTCTTTTTGTATTTTTATATTTATAAGAAAGCAGGTAAATCTATGGTTTGAGAGGTTAGTTTGATTAACTAATAACTAAACTAATTAATATTCTATGCTACTAGTGATAACTTTATAATAAACAATTGTATTTACCTAATCATGCACTACTCCTCAGATTGCTTCTCCTAGATCTGTTGCCTTGTCACACTTGTTATGATCTGTGTAAGCATTTCCTAGGTCATGAACGGATTACACGAACCCGTCGTCTATTTATTATTCCGTTAGTGAAACGAACAAGTAAGGTAGTATGAAGACTATTACAAGGCCCCTAAGAGTATATTAAATGCATGTGAAATAACTTAAGAGGGGTCAACTATATTAGGGGAAAGGTAGTATGAAGACTGTTACCAATGGTATCCTTTCTACACTACTCGCGTTTCCCTAGTCATATCAATAGCGATACAGACAAAAGCTTGTTTTCTAAAGCCTAACGCGCACATTCATCAACAAGAAGCAACATCAAAAGGATCTACAACCTAATTTTCATGTAATCATAGATAAATACAAAGGAGGGTTTAGCATCGCATGTTATAAAGAAAGCAAGAAGATAAATCAATCAAACAACACATAGACATATTGAATGATGTAATGATAAATAACCTTACTTGATTAAAACATGGATTCAAGGTAGTACACTAGGGTTTTGAGGCCCTAAAAATGACCTATAAAGCCGCTAGAATGACTAGGGTTCGTCTCCATAGGTTTATACAATGTTACACCTTTAAAACCCTAAAAACGGTTTTATATTTATAGAGATATCGACGCGACAGCGTCGCTTAGAAATCCTGACGCCGTCGCCACGTTGATGATTCTAGATCCTCTTTCAGTCGGCCACGTCCTAACGCCGTTATGAAATTCCTGACGCCGTCACTATATAGATCACGACGGCGTCGCTTTATTCCAGCGACGCCGTCTCCAGCCATTGTATGCATAAATCTTCAAGAGATTTGATTTAGGTCCGCAATCTTGTCCGTTTCTTCTCCAAATGAGCCCAAGTCACGTGTATTTCCTCCAAAAGCCATCCAAGTGCTAAAAACCTAAAAACAAACGATTAAGCACATAATCTGGGCATTTTTGCATGATTTATCAGGTTAAATGTCCCCGAAATGGTGTATAAAATGACACCTCATCAAATACCCCTACTCTTGGGATTTACTTATCCTCAAGCAAATGGGCTTTTCTACCTAGACAATAGCAGTATTAGGGTCATTTAACCTACTCGTTAAAAGTATTTTACAACACAGCCTTCTAGACCTCGTAATTAAAAGCACGAAAAGTATATACTAGCACCTCACATAAGTGTTTGGGATTCTATCTTTCACTCGGATGTATAATAAATTATAACATAAATTACCGTAGGCTTGGTAAAGGATCAAACCTCCACCGCTAGGCGCAAGCATTATTCATTACTATCCAAGAGGTCTTTAAGGGGTTGTGGGGTGTAGGTTTAAGATAACATTAATGGAAACGGAAACATATGGAATATATTTGGGTGGTGACTTTGGGTGAATTTGGAGTGGAAGGGTTAGGTAATTATTTATAAAAATACACGTTGGTTTGGTTGCTAAGCCAAAGACTCGGACATAATATACAAACTCTATAAAACTCTACACCAATCTCTTTATTTTCTTTTCTTGACTCTAATATAAACATAAACATAAACATAAGCAAATGACAACCTGTACATTTTTTTACTCTTTTTTTTATTTACATTTTTTATACATTTTTTTCGTACACTTTTGCCCTGCCATTGCTTAAACATATAATAAATCATGGGGGGTTTTTAGATACACCCCTACACTTGAACTTTTACATACTCGATTATTTACAATCTAACTAATGACCCGATTTGAGGTGAATCAAAATAACATGAAGCTTAATGAGCTCTATCAGGGGTAATAAATTACTTCTTCCCTAATTCTTCATAAGATGAATACTACCATGAATCTTAATCGTCCCAAAACTGTATTTACAAGGATAAAGACTTAGAAACCGTTTACTCAAATAATTAACTTGGGTTAAAACAATAATGTACTAAAGGTGAGTACATACAAGGTAGGCTAAGGCGATTTGGGTGTAAGAATTGGTTTATATGTGACAATGCTCTTCATTAATAGTCTGACTTTAACCAGAAAATTACGAGAACCGTGAAAAAGGATAGGCTCAGAGGGTTGTACTAGAGTCATCCTACATTAAAAACGAGTGGATGGCAAGGGTGTGGGATAGTTATATAGTCGATTTGACCATAATAACAATTACAGGTTTTAAGAAACATGGTTTACTATAGTAGACTTATACTAGCAATCTAATACTTATATGCGGTCTCGGGATGCATCAAAAAAACAGTATTTAGAATTTAATATACTACCTGGTACACTCATATAATTATAATATGATTACAAATGCCTCCGAAAAAGGCGACAAAGCCATACGTACCCATCCGTAATGACCATAATTAGACAATATGTCTCGCATTCTTTTTTTTTGAAACTTAACACGAGAAAGCTAAAGGTATAAACTATCATGGGTATCAATAATGGATACCCGAATTCCTAAAGATCTAAAGGCAAACCTCACATTTTTGGGGTGGAATTTTGAGGGATTCTGTGCTAGTCATACACATTCCTATCCATGAGGCGCTATTAATACTTGGTTTTCGTCGGTATGTGTCATAAAAAATTTTAAATTTTGGTCAAAATTACCTTTTTATATTATGTTTCGATATATTACCCATTATTTTAAGGAACAAGCAAATGGAAAATGAAGGAATAGTTTCTAAGGCTTATTTCCCCCTACACTTAACTTGAACATTGTCCTAAATGTTCTATAGAAGTACCCGTACAAACGAATAAAGGGATAAGAAAACAAGGAAAAGAAGCTAGTACTCCCTGGTTTGCTCATTAATAGAGAAGAAACATGCAATAATTGGTTAAATCATCCTCCAAGAATTGTCCAATGAAACTTCCTAAGAACTTTCAAGCTTCTTCTCATCAAATATAACCTGTAATCAAAGAGAAAGACAACTACACCAAGCATAAAATCGGCGGGATAGATATAAATACAACAATAATTTAGAGTTTTGACTCTATGAAAACAGTAAAGATATGATAAGAGTAATGATGTAATCATAGGTTTATGCAGGTTTACAAAAGAATTACAAATTTTAAATATTGCACATTTTATTTTTTCATAAATACTAAAAAATTGAATTTTTTACATTTCTGGAGACGCGACGCCGTCGGGTGTTAATCCCGACACCGTCTCCAGCGTCTGTGAAAAATTCTTCTTCGTTTTTAATGAGAAATTTCCTGCACGCAATTTTATTAGTTCAATCTGAAGAAAGCACTGCATAAAAACCTGGAATTAATCGTTACAATCATATGACTCGAAACTGAAGCGAATTAATCTAAATAATTTATTTTGAATGTTTAAATTTGGTTCTTAAAAACCGGATATATTCCCCTACACTTATTTTGTTGCAAAATACCTTTAATAGCAAATAAGATGAAGTAATAAACAAACAAAGCATGATTACAAAATTAATTCAAACATAATAAAACAAACAATAAAGAATTAAAACACACGACACTCCTAAGTGAGGGAAAAGATAAACATTGGGTTGCCTCCCAAAAAGCGCTTTTCTTTATTTATGAGTCTTGTAGCTAGACTCGAAGTCACACGTCAAGTGTCATAGAAGTGGTCCAGGTCGATGATCTCCCTTGGACTTTCTCTCTCGGAGAGCCTTCGAGTGGTGGGGATCGATTGTAGGGTTTTGGTAAACTCTTCTCCGTCTGGATCAATCAGTCTAATCTTGGCATGCCATGCTCCATCTCTGTTTTGGGTGGTTTGTTCCACTTTATTAGGTTGTTAATTAAGTCCTTCGATTCCCACATGTTACTCTTAAGGTTTATGGGTATGGCTCCTAAAAATTCAACAATTCTTCTAAACACAAGGACATCCTTAAAAGGATTGATCTCAGCATCTCTAGCAATTTCCCATTCTCCAGGTAAATAGCAATCTAAGAAGTCTTTCCTAGCATAGTAAAGGATTTGTGCGCCTACTCTATCCGAGCTAGGGCGTGGTTTGTATGATTCCCTTTTTCCAAGCGTAGTCCAATATGGTGCTTCCTCCTCACCTAAATCGACTCCTTTTACATCGAATATCGACCTAGTGATTCCTTCTCCTACTGCTATCTTGGCCATCCTACAGTCTATAACTACATTGGCAGTTGCAAGGAATCCTCTTCCTACAAACAAAGGGGTTTCAGGGTCTTTCTTCAGGTCGATTACGTAGAAATCATTTAATAGTTTTAGTTTTCCTATGTGGACTTCTACATCTTTAACAATCCCAACAGGGTAGGATTTGGTTCCGTTGGCTAACCCAAAGATATGGCCAGTCTCTTCTAATAATCCGATGTTAAGCTTTTTGAAGAGGTATAATGGGATTATGTTCACACATGATCCTAAATCAGCTAAGGTGTCAAAAGGCTTTGAGTCCCCTAATCTACAGGGTAGAGTGTATAGCCTAGAGTCTTCCATCTTGGCAGATACTCTGCCTTAGACGAATGCTGATCCATTTTTGCCTAGTTCTAAGCTTTCCACTTATTTATCCAATATTGCGTTATAGATTAGAGCGTAAGCTAGGACTTCGAGAACCGGTAGGTTGAGATGCAAATCCTAGAACTCATCTTCAAGAGTCGGTTCGGGTTCTTCTGGTTGTTGCGTTCCGCTCCCCATCTCGGGTTGCAGCTGGCTTATCTGGGAAATGTTTGCCTCCTTGGAACATGTTTTAATAGCATTGATTGAAGTGGAGGGGTATGATGAGCATTGGAGATCTACTGTTGGGTAAGGACGAGCAGACAAAACTGAAGTTGTGGTGTTAACGTTCAGTTTCGGGTTCTTAACCGTGTCGCTAAGGAGTGCTCCTGCCATTCGATCGGTTATGGCCTTCAATATTGTGTCGATTTTGTTGGTCATCTCGCTTTGTTGTTGTTTGAAATCAGCTTCAAACTTAGATAATCTAACGTCTTGAGATGCCATATAGTTGGACACCAATCCTTCAAGATTTGATTGACTGTTAAAATTTTAGGGATTGTTGTTGAGGGGACGGTTTAGGATCAAACCGCTGGGTTGAAACCGGTTAGGTAGGTTTGAAAAATTATTTTGAGAATTTTAGGGTTGTCTCCACCTAAGGTTTAGGTGACTTTTCCATGACGGATTGTAGGTGTCACCAAGATTGTTTTTCTCGGGCTTAAAAGTGTACCACTTACCTCTCGCTTTGTTGGTATGCGAGGATGCATATTCAACAAAGGCTTGTTCGGGATCTTCCATGCAATACTGAGTGTCATAGGGACCACTACAGATCTCACATGTGGTAGTGATTTTGTTTACTTGAGTAGGTTACGTCAGATCAAGATGAGCTTCCATCAAGCATTGGAATTGATTCTCGAGCTCGATAAGGTAGCGGTCGGATGTACCCAGGACATCTTGAGGCAAAGAGATTACCTTGACCGGCTTAGCGAAATCCCTTGGGTTAGTTTAACTTTCGTTGGCATCAGGAGGGAGAGGATCTCTAATTTAATACCTAGGATTCTTCGGCGTTTATGTCACGAAGCTTGCCACCGACTGATTGGTCAATGGTTCATCTTGTGATGGGATTGACATAGTCATACAAGATTTAGACTTTGAGCCAAAGGTCGATGCCATGATGAGGGACTTTTTGTAGTAAGTCCTTAAAATGAGTCCATGCTTCTGATAGAGATTCTCCTTGATGCTGTTGGAACATCAGGATATCGTTGCGGAGTTTTGCGGTTCTTCTCGGTGGAAAGAATTGAGCAAGGTAACGAGTAGTAAGATCCTCCCATATGGTGATGGATCTTGCTGGAAGACGTTCAAGCCAGTTGCTAGCTTGATCGCGAAGGAAAAATTGAAATAAATGCAGGCGCGTTCTTTCCCTGTTTTCACCGTCAACGTCAAGTGAGTCCACAAGTTTTAAGAAATCCTTAAGGTGTTGGTTTGGATCCTCAGACCGAAGTCCGTGGAATGAGCATCTGTTTTGCACCAACCGGATGGTGTCGGATTGAAGAGGTACCACATTGTTCCCTACGGGGAGCTCAATGGTATTCATGTAGCCCTCGTGGCTAGGTTTGGAGTAATCTCCAAGGGTACGGATAGGATTCACGTCTCCCATGGTGGTTGACGAGAATGGATTACAAAACAAATATACAAAGAAAAGATAGACTACAAGAAAGCTAATATACGAAATTAAATTCTCACTTGAAAGGATTCAAGTGAGTAGAACTAAGTTAAACTATGATCGAAACCTAACTATTCCCCACGCAGCGGCGCCAAAAACTTGAGGTAAGGGTTGCGAAGACTTCACAGGAAGTTTTATAATCTCTTAGGCAGTGTACCTAATCGTTGCAGTGTGGAATAGGCAAGACTCGGGGGTTGTTATAGTTCTCTAGGGAAATAGGTTGGGAAGGATTGATCACGGTCTAACAGAATTCTAGAGGTTGAGAGAAGATTATTTTTGTGTTTTTTATATTTAATAGAAAGTAGGTAAATCTATGATTTGAGAGGTTGGTTTGTTTAACTAATTACTAAACTAATTAATATCTAATTTACTGATGATAACTTTATGATAAGTAAATGTATTTACCTAATCATGCACTACTCCTCAGATTTCTTCTCCTAGATCCTTTGCTTTGTCACACTTGTGATGATCTGTGTAAGTATTTACTAGGTCATAAACGGATTACACGAATCAGTCATCTATTTAAAATTTTGTTAGGGCAACACACAAGTAAGGAGTATGAAGACTATTACAAGGCCCAAAAGAGTATATTAAATGCATGTGAAATAACTTAAGAGGGATCAACCATATAGTGGGTAAGGTAGTATGAAGTCTGTTACCAATGGTATCCTTTCTACACTACTTGCATTTCCCTAGACATATCAACAACGATAAAGACAAAAGCTGGTTTTCTAAATCCTAACGCACACATTCATCAACAAAAAGCAACATCAAAAGTATCTACAATCTAAGCTTCATGCAATCATAGATAAATACAAAGGAGGGTTTAGCCTCGCATGTTATAAAGAAAGCAAGAAGATAAATCAATTAAACAACAAATAGACATACTGAATGATTAATGATAAATAACCTTACTTGATTAAATCATGGATTCAAGGTAGTACAATAAGGTTTTGAGGCCCTAAAAACGACCTATAAAGCTCCTAAAACGACTAGGGTTCGTCTCCCTAGGTTTATACAAGGTTATCCCAAAGTTACACACTTAAAACCCTAAAAACGGCTTTATATTTATAGAGATGTCGACGCGACGGCGTCACTTTGTAATCCTGAAGCCGCCGCCACGTATATGATTCTAGATCCTTTTTAAGTCGGCCACGTCTTGACGCCGTCGCGAAATTCCTGACTCTGTCACTATATAAATCACGACGGCATCGCTTTATGCCTGCGACTCCATCTCTAGCTCAAGAATCCTGGAAGTGTTTGAATGCATCCTCTTAGTAAAGATAAAGCTTTTAATCAAGAAACTTAAAGATTCAAAGATGAACATCAAGTTTAGGGGAGGATTGTTAGGATCAAAAGTGTTGATAGAAATAATGACTAAAAACATTATTAATATTTTTCATATCTTTACGTTTTGATAATCACAAAATATAAAAATGTTCAATGTAAAATTAAACGTAAACAAGTAATTAGTAGTAAATTTTCATTTCAAAAATTATATCACTTAAAGGTATGAATAAATAAATGCTTAATGCATTTTATGATCAAAGGAAATTTTTATTCAACCTCACACTTTTATAAAATGTTGTAAACATTTTTATAAACATTACAAAACATTTTCTACAATTAAAAGAAATGTTTTATTCAAAATAAACATTTTGAATTTCAAATTTTCGGACCTAAAACGGCTAGAAAAGTTCCAGAAAATTCCCCCTACACAAAAGACAAACTGGGGAGCGCCTAGTCTAGGGCGGCCCCCTTAAATACACGGGCGGCCCCCTTAATTTTAAGGGGACCGCCCATAGGTAGACGCTCCTCCAGTTTGTCCTATAAATACTAGACTTTTCCCCACTATTTTCTCACCTTTTGCACTCATTCTTTCTGTTCTAAAACAGCCCACACATCTCATTAAAATCATTTGATCATTTAATCATAAAGCTTTGTTTTCAAGTGATCCAAGCTCAATTCCTCAAGTGCAAGAGAAGAATACTTCCATCATCAAGTGAAGAAGTATTACACCTTTGTGTGTTGTTGCAATCCTATTGCATCCATATCATAACTTGTAAATCATTTGTAAATCTTGTAAAGTTGTGTAGTAGTTAGATCTTAGTGATTGTTGTAAGTATAGTTGGATCTTGGTGATCTTTCCTAGTAGTGTTAGTTATGTGTGATTATAGTAGTGGCTTGGTGAAGTAGTGGTGTGAAGAAAACTAAGGTGTGAAGAAGTTGTGTAGTCGTGATCAAGTCGTAAAGCAAAGTTGTGTAGTGAAGTTGTGAAGTTGTGGTAGATTGGTTCTAGCTAAGATTAGAACTCGACATCTAGCTTAGTGTCGGAAATCAAGATAAGCGAAAGTTGTGTAAGGTTTTCTCCGCCATAAGGGAGCTTGTTGACATAGTGAAGAAAACTCTCGAGTTAGGTGCTCGAGGAGTGGAGTAGGGCGAAGAGGTGCTTCATTGCCGAACCACTATAAATCCTCGTGTTGTGGTTTGATTGTTCTTACTCTTATCTCTTGTCTTACATTATTCTCTCATACTATCCTATTAATTGTTTAGATAAGTATATTGTTCATATTGTGCAAGTGTTGAATTCACAAAAAGTCAAATCTAGAATTTTTACAAACACTTTAAAACCTTAAATAAAAAAGCGGTAAACTATTCAACCCCCCTTCTAGTTTTCTACAAAGTTTACCGGTTATCACAATAAGGGATTAACAAATGATTAGAGAGTGTTTAAGTGAGAAGTGAGGTGTAGGTGATGTGTGAGGAATACTTGTAGGAGTTTGTAAACCATTTATATAGGAAAAGCTAGGAAGTATCAAAGTAAGATTAACTTTCAATTACCACAAACTTAATTACTTATTTTGACTTTAATCCATGATTATTAATAATGGATTTGATCACCAATCATATTGATGCAAACAAGCTAAGTGCTTTGCATCTCAAGTAAAGCATATCCCATAACGGAAAAGGATGCGTTTACGCAAAGTGACATTTAACTTAGTTTGACCAATAAGGGAGTAAACCTCGTTACGTGATTAGGAACAATGTAAATCCGGATTAAGGTCAAAATGAATACTTTCATTTGATGGTATGTTGAAAGTATATTCATACTAGGTTTAGAAAGAAGTTTCGGTCTAGCTAGAGGCATTTTATAAAATATTTGAGTTGCCGTTTTGTTAAAAGCGAGAGGATTTGTTTATGCTCCTTTGTAAGTCTGAACCTCATTTGGAGTGTTCCCAAATGATAAGTATCATGTACATACCTTTATTGAAGTTTCCACATGTGTCGGGTAAGAAGAAAGCCGACTAAACAAAATACGTAAAAACGGGACCGCCCCTGGCGCACTACCTCACACGTTGGCGCGTGACTGGCGCGCCAGGAACATAATCTCGGTTTTCCAGATTTTGGCTATCATTTGTTATTTTAAGTGTTGCAAACATTTATTTGTCATCGTCAAAACATAAAAGAGGTCATAGTCAATGTTGCACCAACAATATCAATTGTAAGCTTGTTTGAATGTAACATTGGTTTATAATCATTAATTGATATGTTGTGGGTTTAAGTCTCGATAAAAACAATATACGTTTTTTTAAAAGTTATTAGAAAGTATATACGTTTTCAAACAGATAAGTATAATACCATCGTGTTTTATATGTGAATGTTATGTACAAAAACCGCAATGACATTTAACTACAAGCATATTGTCAGCTAAAAATATAAGAACACTACTACATATAAAAACGTATAAAAACGGGGTAAAACGGATAAAAATGTACAAAAACAAATGAAAAGGTATAAAAACGTACAAAAAGATAAAAACGTATAAAACATACAATACGGATGAAAATGTATAAAAACGTACAAAAACGGATAAAAACTGGTAAAAAATGTGATGAAAACGCATAAAAACGTATAAAACCGGATAATAAAAATTAGACCAAACGTGATATACCCACCAAACCACAAGGACCACAAATGTAGTTAACTCTAAATTAAAAAATGAGGTGGCATGTGATTTACTTGATCAACAAGTAACACATCAAGAAATGTGACGATATTGGTGACTTTAGAGCAAATTCAGAAGTTATAAGGATGGTAAAATGATTTTTCAAAGTCCATTACCTTAATGTGGAATTTTGGGAAAGTACATGGGCTATCCGTGGACGTAACCCTAATTAATAGTGTTCTAAAGACGCGCCATGACGGCGCCAAGCGTCGCTAAGGCGTGACCTCCACGTTACGAAATAGACCAAGGCATCCAGTCTATGCATGGCGTGAGATGAGGCGTGAAAATGGGCAGAAAAGTGTAAGGCATGGCGGGTTTTTTGTATTCAACTCCGATAATTTTTTTTTATATAAATATTTTTTATATTTTGTGCCGCCTTAAGCCACGCCTTAAAAACGCAAAAGTTTCGCTATAACCGCTAACGCGTGAGGCTTGGTCATGCCGCCACGCCACGCCTCACGCCATCTGTAACCTTTCTAATTATTAAATATATGTTTTAAGAAATAGGGGTGGATACGAGCCGAGCCCGGGTTTATCAGAGCTCGAGCTCGGCTCGTGTATAATTATAAATCTCGAGTTTAGGCTCGAGCTCGTTTCGAGCCTCATATTAAAGCTCAAGCTCGGCTCGTCAATGTTTTCACAAGCTCGGGCTCGACTAAATCTTATGAGGCGTTGTATGAAATAAAACTAAACTAAAATCCGGCTTGACCTTATTTATTTGCGGCACCTATATATACGTGCATATTTCTAAGGCTCATTTAGGCTTGTGAGCCTAATTGATTTTATATATAAAACTCGATTATTTAAAGAGTCCAAACTTAAGCTCGAGCTCGTTTAAGCTCGGCTCACTCGACCTTTTTATCAATCGACCCCGTCAGCGGCATTAGCCGCAACCCACTATGTAACCAAAAAGTAAAACTGGAAATTCGTAAAAAGTACAAGGGCAGATAGTAAAAAAAAAAGAGTGTCTTGAAACCAAGACCAAAATCAGCAAAACCAAACATAACACGAAGTGGCCGCAATCACACACCAGTCAGTTGAAAATGGCGACAAGATCATTGTTAGCTTCATACATCACTAATTCATTAAAACAACTCCTCCCCCGCCTAAAACATCACCATTGGAAGATGATGAGTTAGTCGAAGAAGAAGCTATTGAGGTTAGTAAAACAAAACCCATAGGCAATGATCTTGAAGACATTTCATTAGAAAATAATCAAATTGTAAATATTAAAGAATCTAGAACTCATCCCCTAGAAAACGTTATTGGTAATCTAAATCAAAGAACTCTTTGGTCGCAAGTTCAAGACAAAAGCAATTTTCTTTGCTTTTGTTGTAACAATAGATCTTAAACATATAAATCGAGGCATTAAAAGTCTGAAAAATTGGGTAATGGCTCATGCAAGAGGTACTTAAAAACCAATTTAAAACAAATGATGTTTAAAAAATAGTCTAAAATCCCCAAGGATTATGATCATTAAAGGTTCTTAAATGGGTATATAGAAATAAAACTCGAATGAAAATGGGCTGTCGCCAATAGAAACAAAGCTATGTTAGTCGCCCAAGGTTATAATCAACAAGAAGGAATTGATAATGATGAAAACATATGCTCATCCATAGCTTAGACTAGAGTCCATAAGGAATATTTTAGCTTTTGCTTGCGCACTAGACTTAAGTTATACCAATGGGATGTGAAGAGTGCATTCCTTAATTGATTTATATCAATGAGGAGGTTTCCGAGGCACAACTCCGGGGATTCATTCACTTCGCCCACCCACATCCATTCAAAATTCAAACTAACCTCCACAAACTTTTAAACCCCCATCCCCAACATCAATTAACTAACTAATACAATCAAACAACAACCCCCATCAACCACTCACTTCAAATATCACCACCACCACACTAACCAACCCCATCAACTCCACCCCCCACAACAATACCACCAAAAATAATTAATCCCAAAACATCTTTAACCCATTACCCACCCATTATCTTCCAAATCCACTAACATTCCATCATATTTAATCCCTATAACATAATTTTTCCCACCTCCTAATAACTAATTTAAACCCCCCTCTAACACCCAAACTCATCATTCCACAAAAAACCACCCACCACAAAAAACACATTACCAATCAGTCAATAACACATATTCTACTCCTACTAACACTCTCCAGTGCCGTGTACTACGCAGAATCGCTCCTCACTTGTGCAAACCACAAACACTGCTCGCTAACTCTCTACACAGACGATGACCATGACTGTATAGTTTACGCTAATGTTAGTGATCCATGAACCCACGTCAATTTCATCATCAATAACATACACTAAATGTGTCGTTAACCTAGTGAACACATGAGCTGTGTCTTAAAACATCTCCCTACCAATACCACCCTCCTACACCACTGTCTTCACCTAAAGCCTCCTCGCTATCGTAAACTCACTCCTTACACCTTGATTCCATCCTGTGTCGTAAAACTCCTATATTGTCGACACGAAAGTGTGTTACTCCCTGATACTAAGAGATCCTCTCTCTCAGAAAGACATGTGTCATATCATCCGCTGTACAGATACTCTAGACACATGACTCCTCCGCTCTCTACCCCCCCTGACACAAATACTATACAAGATACCTTTCTATACTACTGCACGGTATTGTCTCCCCTACATAATGATTGTCAGAAATAATTTACGACATCTATTGTGCATAAAACTCAATGGTGCACACATACCTGCGTAGACAATATAAAAGATGTAATCGCCCCGACACATCCACTACGTTAAATCATCATGACACATGACCTCTCTCAATATTCATAATCAGACCTATGAATCCTCCAACGCCAGCGTTGGTCAAATGCGCACAGACTTGCTAGTGCTGCAATCCTCAGTCTGCGTACAAGTATGCTGAAACAACTACATATTAAGGACTTGTATTACTAGCAGAGTGTAAGAAGTGCAAAACTTCTCAAAAGCCTCACCAATGTATCCAACTACTAAAATATCCTCGAAAAATTGTAGTAGTTTTAAATGTCTAGACGCTCGTGCCTCTGCTACTATATATAAAGTTCACTGTAGATATCTGACTACACTACAAAGCTCTACTAATTAAAACTTTTAGCTATGTATACACATCCATAGACAACTTCGTCATGCTACCTGTTATGGCGTTAGTTGTTGTTAGATGGGACATTCCAATATATGTATTGATCTCGACAAAAGTGGGTAATGAAGATCGTTTAAAGTGTATATGATACACAGTGACTCTTGGATCGAAAACACCTGCGACGAATATAATGTGATGAATACTAATATTTGTGATATTGTTATAAGTATCTCTAATCTCTCCTCTTAGTACTTATTGGCTGTGTCAGCTATAAAGTGTTTAATTGTTCCATAATGAGTGTAATATCAGATCACTGAGCTGCAAAATATTCATAATGCTGAATGATAGGAGTATCATAGTTCATGAGTCTCGATTCGATATGTTCCTCCAAATATGTACACACGTAGAATATCGCTGCGAGATATTTTCTAACTATATACTGTTCATTAATGGACTCCTCGGTCTGAACATGAGTAAAGAACCATCGCGCGTACTATCTCTAGAGATATATGGGGATAGAAATTTACTTAAGATGTGGCAGTCTGGTCAGTAAGAGAACGAGAATGATATAACAGTCGAATATAGAAGTAACTACTAGTGTTGTGTACTAGTGACTGAATAACCGTGCTAGAGAGAAGAGTCATAGTATCTTGTGGATAACGTAGAGAGTCGAGATCTGCGATCGGTTCTTGTGAGATGTGCTTGAAGGTGTCAACTAGTGCCGCGAGCCCCTGTGACTATGACATGTAGAACTGTCAGTCTAGCAGTGATGACTTGAGCGAAGTTATATGAAAGAGCGCTCGTGGAGGAATCGCCATCGTAAAATATAGATTTTCTCCTGAGTACGACTCAGGAGAGAGCGGACAGAAGATAGTTGTGTTGTTTCTCTCTGCTTGGTGCGAACGCTTCTAACGTGTGCTGCGGAATGAGTATGTACTGATTTGTGTGTGCGCGTAAGAGTCAGATATCTGAAGAGATAGAACGATTGACCTCTGTGATTGGGAAACGCCTTGCTCTTGACTACGCATAGATCTGTACTGTCTAACACATCTATTAAGATTTTTTCGTGTCGCTAGAGCAGTGAAATTATGCGCTTGATAAGTCAGGGTGTTATATTGCATCGAGTTTATGAAGAAGTTATAGAAGTGAGAATGATTCCAGATGTTGTATTGAAGTGTGTGTGTGTATGAAGAAAGGTCGGTTTTGTGACTCCAACTAGGAGCACATGATAAATTATCCGAGAGAGAGAGATAGAGAGACATTCATGCTGAATGTAAGAGAGATAGGTTGAAACTATAGTCGCGACGTGTGTAACTGAACATGAGTTAGAGCGAGAATTGCTGCGCATCTTTTTTACTGGTGTTGTCAGAAGGATATTGATCTAAGGTTAATAGTATGATCGCGTCGCTCATCGGGGTGGTAAGTGTCCTTGGGTGTGAGCATGATAACGTGAATGAGTATCGGTTGTGGACTCGATGTGGTGTGGTTGATATGTTTAGCTGGGTTTGTACTAATTGTAGTTTGTGAGGTAGAGTGCGTCAGTGGACGATCGGTGAATGCTGGATAGAGTCATGAATAATTGCTGTCTAGTGAAGTGTTTGGTAAGACTTGAGTCATGAAGGATTGTTGTAGACGTCTAATGAAGAGGTGCAAATTGCAAAGATCCCCTGTCGGTCGAGTGCTCGCTAGTGTATTGCTCGGAAGCTATTTTACTAACCTCGATAGTCATGCGCGAGTTCTCGCGTGAATGGCTAGATTGTAGTGGTGTAGGGCTGATCGTGTGTGACAGTATTGATGATGTAGAGATGAAGTCACTGAAATAACATGTTGTCCGTTGCAAGTGTCGGCAGAAAAGCAAGATTGGATCTCCCTAAGGTGAGGAACTTGGCCTTATGAAGCCTTTGTTAGAAAGCTCCTGGAGTTGGTCTGACAATTCCTTCATTTCAGATAGAGCTAATCGGTAAGGTGCTCGTGCTACAGGTGCAGCACCAAGTATTAGTTCAATCTAAAATTCTACCTGTCGAGTCGGTGGAAGACCCAGCAAGTCCTCAGAAAATACTTCAGGAAAATCTCGAACGATTGGTATGTCCTCAAGTCGCTTCCCCTCCGACTTGTCTTAGTCTTCTTTGTAGTAACATTGTGCCAAAAAAAGACCATGACATCCTTTTAGCATTTACTTATGTGTTTTAGTGAACGAGATGATGTTCAATCGAGTCTCGTTTCCCTGGTCGCTTCCGTCACTACAAACAATCAATGTTTTATTTCCCCAGGGAATACGAACGATTTTCTCGGCACAAACAATGACAGCATGGTACTTTGCCAACCAATCCATACCAATTATGACGTCGAAACTACCAAATTCTACGGGCATTAAGTTGATATTGAATGGATGATTTAAGAAGTTTAATGTACAACCCCGAATGATAGTGTTTATCCTAATTATTTTCTCGTCAGCTAGTTCAACATCATAATAATAGTCTAATGTAGTTGGTGTGATATCAATTTGGGAGCTAAATGCAGTAAGACACATAGAAAAAGAGAGAAGAAGAAGATAAAGAAAAGGAAAACAAAGAAAAGGGAAAAGAAAGAAAAGGAGAAACATACTAATCGAGTGCTACCAAGAAGAAGATCGCAATATGGATGAGAGACATAACGATAGTGTTACAGAAGGATGAAGAATTGATAACGTATATGAGATAAAGAGAAATAGAAGGTGAGGTGTCCTGAGACGTTGTCCATAATCACTAGATGCAGGAGACCGGCCTCCATAATGGCTCTATAGGCGATTGTGTGTTTAGCATAGTTTGTTGTTGTGATCGGTGTGTTCCACATCAGTTGTCTGCCACCTATCTAAAGTGTAATGTTTAGATATCATCTTTATCTCATGAGATTGCACAGAGAGGAGTGTACGCGTGCATACGACGATGTTGGCATTCCCGGCGTGTAAATGATATGCGATACTTAATGTGTGAGTCTGTTCTCGGATCTTAGCGATATAATGATGCTTGACTGGTCTTAAGGGCTGTCATTTGAGGTTAGTGAGGATACTACTCTATAGTTGTGTCTGGACGCGCGAGAGATGTAGTCCAGTGTTGTTGTGTAAACCTGTTGACTTAAGGCTAATCCTAAGCAATCATCAGGGACATCTCTTAGAGGTGGGCAACCTTTGTAGCACTTTGTGGCACTTCGGTGCAAACCTTTAGACCATTATGATGGTAGTTGCCCTTGGAACATTTTTTGGCAGAGAATCCACAATACTCCTCTTTTCTACTGCATCGGCCTCAGCAGTGCTAGGCTCTACTAGTGTTTGCCTCCTTGTTTTGTTCTTGTTGGTTTGATTGTTCTCTTAAAGTGTCTCAAATCTCATTTATCTTAGCTGACGTTCGCAAAAGTGCGGTTCTTCTTATCCATCGCCGCCTTCCCCAATTAGAAACTCAATTTACATCTTGCATTGTCTTGGCTTTAGGACGTCATTTCTCTCCCATGTATCATGTCGGGACAGAGACAACCGATACCTTTTCAGATCTTATCAGACTCTTTGAGGAAACATCCTCCCGCACAGAAAAAAGCCAAACTCCTAAAAGCGTTGGGTATAATGCAAGTTCAATTACCCTTCATCACTCTTCAAAGCTCCCACGATCTCGAATCCTCCAATTTTTCTTATTCTCCACTTTCGGGGACAATGCTAGCAGTCATTTTTTTCTAAGTGTGTTCCAAGGCCACGACCGTAAGTGGCATCTTGTCCAACTGTTCTTGACAATGGGATTTACAACCATGTTATAGGCATTACACGTGAGTGTGCATGTAGCAAACTTAAACTGGTTTCGACTGCACAGTTGCTGATATTGAAGACAGTCTCCAATCTTTCGAACCATTGAGTTAGACCAACAACTCCTTCAGTACCCTTAAATTTCATGGGTTGGCATTTGAGAAAGTCAGTGTAAGTGCACTCACGAGTAGGGCGCACAGGTCTTGCATTAACACACATCTTCCAGAACCTTGGCTTCCCATCGCCATTGAGGTTATTGTTTCTTTGTAATTTTCATGTCTCAAGCCCACTAAGCTTCAGCTACGCCTCAGGATATCAATGCGATGGTTAGCGCATCAGTCAATTGAGGTGGTGGCAGGGCAGTGTGCTTGGGGGTGGTTCTGGTTCTGGGTGCTTTCCTTTGGAGGTCATTATTCATTCAAATCTCAAAAGATAAACATATATTACAGTTAGTTTTCTATAGACAAATCATAACCTGCGACATGATATATACACAATAAATAAAGTGAGATCACAACACATGAGAGATATATAGTAAACTTTGAGATCACATTGACATGACATAATACATCCATTTTCAAGATTATTTGGTAAAAATACATGATAGATTCTCGGTTACAAAAATGATCACTTACCAATCAGGTTACATCAGAATGAAACAATAAAACCATAGAGCCCCTACTAGCCGGGAGTTACTCGCAATACTTAGTAGGCTATACAAAATAGCTAATCACATGGTACAATCTAAGAAGAACTGTCAGCATCCTCTGGTGCAACATCTCTAGTGCGCTAAAACTCTCTAAAGCGGTCATGCTCGTGCTAAATGTGCTGAGTCAGCCTATCACTGTCCTCGATCCTCTGTCTCTATAGTACAACAATCTGAGTCTGTAAAGCTTCTACTGAGTCAATGCTCTCTTGGAAGCTGTGTCTGTCGTCTGTGGTCCTACCGCCCGCAAATCTCCATTCTCAGATGGCAGTGCATGAGCTCCCATAGTCCGTAAGATGTATAGAGAGAGTCTGTGTCACGTTGAGTCCGGTCTAATGGGGAGTACTACTGAGTCTATGTCTAGTCTGGATCCACATGACCTCTCGAGAGACAAAACAACAGTAGGCCTTTTTTTCAACAAGTAAAGCAGTGTTGGCATGGTAGCGCCTATCTCTGCGTAGCACGTTGAGCTGACCGGTCATCAAAGATCGATCACTCTGTGCATCGTCAAGCCTCACATAAATCTCATATGTATCCTGCCTAACAGTAGTGACAAAATATGTCACCTCTGACTTACTATTTATCCCCAAAATGTAATGCAACCAAATCTTTAATGCATATGACTTCCAAAATAACGACCACCAATGTATCCCTTGTCTTGTACCTCATTGATCTCCTGAGAAAACATGCTTTAAAACGTCAACAATAATGTTGGTGAATTCATAGGTTTGTAAAATGTATAATGTAGGACCACAAGATTTCCCAAGTGTATGATAATGCAACATATGCAAACATCACAAAAATATAATTATGTTTCCCTAAGCTCATGACACTGAAGCTCGACATAAATGAATTGCAATATAAATTGCCAACATTGCCCGTGATGATGTTCTAACCCGCAACATCCCAAATCCGACATGGTATACGTTCGTTTGTCCAGTGATAGCTAATCACCCGAACGGGGATGTCAATCCCAAATAGATCTATTCATAACATTCGCGCTCACATAGTAATTGACAGTTCATGATTGTGGGCTCAGAGGGTTATCGCTACTTAGGCAAACACGTAATCATAATGTAAAAATGTCCACTTGTGTCCAATTGTAAAATCATGCATGTTTCTCACCCCAAAACTTGTAAATCATTATAAATGTAAAACGTGGGGCTATGAACTCACCTCGAGTAAATGAATCAACAAAAATATATCAGATGCGTGAAAAACGTCACGTATGTGTCCGAGTGCAACCTAATTAATTATAGGTCGTATGAGTACTAAGTACTTTGAATAACTAATACCGTATATAATTCTATATAGCTACATCACCATCTAATTGTAATTGAGAAATAATATTTATAAAGTTAAAATGTTTATAAATATTACCTTAGTAAAAATGTCGTAACTTTCTCGTTTTAAGTCCGTTTTGTACGTTCTTTATGTCCACGCTTTCGTATTATAAAGATATATCAAAATATTACATTTTAATATTTTTAACCCTCTGGTGAACAGTGATTTTTACTGTTCATGCACTTTATAAAATTATTTTTATAAATTTAATTATCGTAATTCTCGTAAAAGTCATATCTTATTCGTTTTAACTCCGATTTTAGCGATTCTTTCGAGCACGTCTTCGTAATTAAAAGTTCTATCTAACTAAAATATTTTCCAAAAAGTTGCTGAGATGAACAGTACTTTATTTTTATAAAAGTATTTATTATCGTAAACATGAAAAATCCATAACTCCTTCGTTATTGATCAAATAATTATGATTCTTAATGTTTTAGAATTTCAAATAATTTTGATTCTTAATGTTTGGGAATCATAATAAAGATGTGTATGCTGTTATGGTGAATAGATGAATAATCATAACTTTTTCATTGCAGAGTGCAAA
The DNA here is from genome assembly GCA_026074375.1 of Tanacetum coccineum. NCBI lineage: Eukaryota > Viridiplantae > Streptophyta > Magnoliopsida > Asterales > Asteraceae > Tanacetum > Tanacetum coccineum. The sequence continues at coordinate 7,069 of BQNB010038401.1, read as the reverse complement.
AAAGAAATAAGTTTTTATAAAATTTTCTTTTATAAAAGTATTTATTATCGTAAACTTGCAAATGGCGTATCTTCTTCGTTATAGCTTGGATTTTCGAGTTCTCTATATGCCTACGATCAATCAATGACGTGAGTTAAATATCTTATTTCGTAATTAAAGACATAATGTAGGATATTTTGGTTAAATGTGTTTTGTAAAACTTGTTTTATAAGTTTTTAGTTTAGTAACTTGTTACAAGTCCTCTAAAAAACCTATACTTCATGTCCATGCTATTTAGGTTATTTCAGTTCATCTTTTGTCAAGAATATCAAGTGCTTCACATTTGTTTATCCATAAACTTCAATAAATAAACTTTTAAACAATTATTAAAACTTTTAAACCATTAAATTATATACACTTTTTATAAATTAACCATCACTTGTATAATGTTTATAATTCCATTCCAACATGATCTTAACATCAATATAACAAATGACAAAGTATATCAAACCATGATCAAGTGTAAAAATCCATTTTACATGTTAATATATTTCTTAGATGGTGATTTAGTATATAAATATTATATACCCATAAAATCATAAATGTAAAGAGTGTAGGGTTTTTAGATGACCTTAGGATGAAGTATGATGAAGAGTAACAAGATCTAAACCCTAGTTTAGAATCAAAACCCAAGCTTTCAAGATTATAAAACCCTAATTTCCAATGAAACCCTAATCTTAAACCTTCTTGATTAAACCCTTGTAAATGCTAAACCAAGCCTTCAATACACCTTAGAATACCTTAGATAGGATGCTAGAACACTTGTATACTTGGTAAATAAAATTGTATGGATTGTGTATGTGTGTTTGATGTATGTAGTGGGTTAAGGGAGGGAGAAACAAGAGATGAGTGAAGTTTTCTACTAAGGAAATGAGTGTGTGAGATATATTACTAGATGTTTATGTATTTATATATCAACCTTGGTCCAAGTTACTATTAGAGAGTGGTCAAGACTAGTGAAACATGGGGATGGAAATAAGGAAGGTCTTGGTCAAAACAACTAGTCATGTACCAAGACTAATAAGTCCTAGGTTGATACATGATACTTAGCTAGTTAGTTGTGTGCTCATTGTCCCCTTGGAACAATATATTGTCCAAAAATTAGGGGGGACTAGTGATGTCTTAGATATTTTGTGGTAAAAATCTTGTATTACTTGAAGTTTAAATGTGTATAGATTAAGTGTAGATGTAAATACTTGTAAAGTGTATATCCTAGTTTAATTCTTGTATGTAAAATTCGGCTATGATGAATAACATAGGTGAAGTTTTATAAAACTTTGGGTATTGGGTATAATAATGGGTATTTGTTGAAGCGTAGATAAGTTTTGGTGGTTCCGTGAATGCCTAAATGTATTTTATCGTGAAACGTAAACACTTTACGTAACCAATAAAAATAAAATGTGCAAAGTTAATAATTATCCTCCAAATAATTATCTAACACTTGCTTGACGTAAACTTTTAATTGTTTGATGCCTGTTTACGTTGAATGATAATTTTTAGTTTACGCGATTTAACTTAACGATTAAAATTAAAAGCAAACGCGTACGAGACTAAAAATAAATAGTGAAATAAATGACGTCGTAAAATGACTTGAAAACACGGGGTGTTATAATTTGGTTTATTCAAACAAGACTTAACTATCTTAGAGTGGTCTTCTACTTTATTCTTCTTTTGGGTACTACTTGAAATCTGCATGATCCTATCATTCTTTGTATTGTATGTAGACTTTGACTTGCTAGATTTAGTAGATCGGCTTACTCCTGTAGAAGTTGACACAGAAATGTTAGTGGTCTATTTGGTCTTTGTTTGGGAAGAGACTAACCTAACTGTTTTTTGGATGTGCTTGATGATATGACAAGTTTAGCAAACCTAACTGTTTTCTTTTTGTTGATAGGCGTGACAGTAACTAATTTCTCACTAGGTTTGTGAATATCAGGGCAAGTATCTCTAACATATCCTAGCAACTCTTGAATCAGCTTAACATACTTATAGGCAGAGTAAGATGCACTATCTAAAGGGTTTAGTGATTTAGCTTGTTCAACTATCTCCCTAAGAATAGCAGCTTGTTCCATAGTGTGCTTAAGGTAGTATATGTGAGTTTCCCTATTATTCTTATCCTTAGGAGCCAAAGTTACTGGGTCAAGCTTATACATTCCTAGAGCAATAGTGGTAGCATTTGACACTTGGGCAACATTGTCAACTATGTCTTTTCCTTTGAATTTCCTAAGATCATTTTTAATGTTGTTATGACAAAAACCTTTTCCTGGAGTTGAGCATTTAAATTAGTAATTTCAACAGACTTTTGATTTAATTGATTGACCAACGATTCAGCATGTTCTTTAGCCTGAACACGTGATGGTTTAATTGAATCATAGAGTTGTTTATAAGTCTGTTTCAAATGCTCATTCTCAGCAATTAGTTTTGTCACCCTATGTTCCAGTTCTATGTTGATGGTCTCAATCTCATCTATGTCCTTTTTCACATTGTTTGTGGTGGAAGTTTTATTCAAACGTTTAATGTTTGCTTTCAACTTCTTGATTGTTGTGTCTTTTGCTTGAAGCTCAGCTTTCAAATTGTTCAATTCAAACAATTGATCAAATGAAGGTTCAGTTTGGTTCACAGATGTGTTATTCTTTTGAAAAATTTCTTTATTGAGTTGCATTGCAAGTTCAAGAGAAATGCAGTGTTGTTCAAGTTTAGAAAAGCTTTTCGAAAGTCTATTATACTCATCTTTTTCAACCATGTTGTGTTGTTTGATAAGCTCAGCTTCAAGTTTGAGACACTTGTTGCACATTTCCACATAATTCACAGAATCATTCATAGCAACAGAAGAATTCACATTCACAGAAGTATTTATATCCAACAAAGAATTCACAACAATATTCACAATATCTTGAGAAATGATTTGATCCAAGAGTCGATCGTTTTCAATCAAAAATTGTTTCTTTTGAATTTCAAAGCACTGTTTGTCTACATGATACTGTTGAACAACAGATTCCATCTGGTTAAATTTTTTATGTACTTCCGTTATCTCATTTAAAAGATCTTTATCAAAAACATTAAATATGTATTTTAAGGTCTTTAAAAATAGAATTATTTCTTTTAGAAAAACAACTTTAGTGTGTTCAAACACCCATTTCCCTTCTGTTAAAGCATCGGGCGTGATATGCTTTTTCACCACATTGTCAAATTGGACAAGATGGTATTTAAGCTTTTTAAGGCTTGTATTAACCAGGCTTACCTTAGTAAGTTCCTAAAGAGCCTCAATTTTGACAAGCGAAGAAGCAAATTTGTCAGTACTAGGGTGTGAAGTTTGTAACCGGAAAGCTTGTTCAACAGACAATTATTGTTATGGGACAAAACGTTTACCAAAATCTTCAGATAATTGATTTAACCCAGCGTAATTAATTGGCTTAATGTTAACTTTATTTTCTAAGACCATTGGATCACTTTGTTTTAAAAGCATTTTTGATCGACTCTCTTCCTCAAGCATCAAAGTCTCTTCATAATCAACAATTGAAATCATATTGGTTTCCTTAGCAATAACACTACCATCATAAAGCATTGGCCTAATCTACTGATCTTTCTTGAGATAGAAAGGATTTTGAAAACTAAGAGCTTGTTTAAGGTTGTTATCATATAAAACTTGTGGTTTTATGATAATATGCATAGTTTGCGCGAATTGACCCATTTTACAAATAATATTATCCAGTTCTTTAACTTTCTTTTCCAAAGCAATTTCGTTGTCAATATTCTTAGCTTCCTTTTCCTTGGATTCGTTTTTGAAAACATTAAATGTTTTTGTTAATGATTATTTTTCTTTTAATTGTTCAGAAAGAGTTTGTTTAAGAGAGTTAATTTCCTTTTCAAAATCCGCAAACTGTGCATCTTTATCCCGAATTATATCATCAATTATAAGCTTTTCTCTAGTACCTAAATCCACATTTTGTCTTTCTTCTAGCAATTTTACCCGTTCTTTGTATCTTTCAAGCTCAGCAGATAGGGTTTCATTGGCCATTAGATTGTCCTTATTAACCTTGTTCCAATTAGTTACTTGTTGTGATATTTTTTCAAACACAGATAATATTATGGCATTTTGTTGTGCAGAATAATTTGTATCATGAACAGCTGCATTTTGTGTTTCAAGCAGATACTAAGAGTAAGGAATAATATTTCTATCACTGGTTATCTCATTCTCTGGATAATTCACAAGATTGGTTTGTTCAGAATACAACATCTCTTGCACACTTTGATTTAGCATGTCATTATGAGTGTTGTTAGAGTGTGGTACCTTAAAGAGAACATCTAAACCGTAACTAGACAAATTGGCAATAAGAACAGCTTTGGCTGTAGAGATCTCGTTACAGTCAGAATCATACGCATCCAAATCATCAGCTTGATAAGCTACATTGTATGTAATGACCAACTGTATAACTGGACCTTCTACAATACCAGGGTCTGCCAAGAATTCTAATTCTTCCTCATTTAGAGCTTTACCATTTCCTTGAGCTTTAACCAATAGAACTTTATCCCTGAACCACATAGCATCTCTTTTCCTCTTGGCTTTAGGCAATGTTTTGCCATGCGACCTTCCCCTTGGCAGTTAAAACACTGTACAACCCTTTGTTGACCTAAATAATTCCCTCCAGTTCCTGAAGTATTTGATAGGGTTAATGATGATGTACCTCTGAGATAACGTCAGAATCATAGTTTGAAAGATTAGCCACTAGAACCACCTTTACATTAGAGACATCATCATAGTTAGAATCATAAGCATCAAGATCCTCAGTCTGGAAAGCAGCGGTGTTTGGAATGGTTGTCTGAGCAGCTTTACCATCTGGAATGCCTAGATCTGCAAGAAATGCTTGTTGCTCTTCATCCAAAATTTATCCAACTTCCTATGCTTCAGCCAACATTGCCTTTTCCTTAAACCATGCAGCATTCCTAGGCCTCTTTGGCTGAGTGCATTACCTAGCCATGTGACCTTTACCTTGACAATTATAACAATTAACCACCTTTGCCTGCCCTCCTGCATTATTTCCCCCAGAACTAGTAGCATTACCCTTATAGTTATTACCAGCATAACTTTGTCCTTGCCTCCCTTGAACTTGTTGCACTGTAACCTTGCCATCTTGAATAGTAGCTTGGTTTCTTAGATTAGAAGAAGTTCTAAGTTGATTGTTGGTTGAAGGAACCTCAATATATACCCTTGGTTTATAAACTTTTACAAGTTTAGTCCTTTATATAAAAAGTATATATATATTAAACCTTTAACTCTGAAACTTAGAAAAATAGGTCCTTATAGTTATAAATTTAATAAAATGACATTTTCACCCCCTTTAGTTATAAATTTCAGAAAGTTACGATATATACCCTTATGCATGGAAATTCGTGGGTTTTAATTCGTGTTAGGGTTTTAGGGTTTTAATTCGTGTTAGGGTTTTAATTCGTGTTAGGGTTCATTTCATTTTGGGTTAGGGTTTTAGGGTTTTAATTCATGGATTAGGGTTAGGATTAATGATAGATTAAGGTTTAGGATTACTGTTAGGATTGAGATTAGGGCTTAGGATTAAGGTTTAGGGCTTAGTTTTAGGTTTAGGGTTTAGTTTTTAGTTGAATATGAAATTAGGGTTTAGGGTTTAGGGTTTTAGATTAGGGTTTAGGATGAATTAGGGATTAGGTTTAGGGTTTAGAAGTCATGCATTAAGTGCTTGTATCTTGTGCTAAAGTGGTGTAAAGTTTAAACAGGGTTTAGGAGCTTAAATGACCTAATTAGGTTTTTAGGCATTATTGACTTGTACATTGATCTTAAATGAGTTGTACATTGACTTGGAGGGAAAATATAATTCAAATATTGTGCATTGATACTTGTACACATGCTTTAAAGGCTTGTACATTTATTTTATATGTATACATTACATATAATTAGGGTTTTGGTATAAACGTTAACGTTTAATGCTTGTTTTGATATAACGTTTTGAAAAGTACGTTAAATGGATAATGTACTTAGTAAAAATGATATTAGGATATAGACTTGACATATTAGGATGTTTACATGATATAAACATAGATATAGATGGCATTGATAGAGGTTGCGTGAGCTCGTTTACTTTAGAGATGCAAGTTACGTTGCATAATGAGATAAAGCAAAAAATTTCCCTGTAAAAAGATGGTATATTTATAATAGATGGATATTACAGTGCATCTAATTTAATAGATGGATAATTACATTGACGAAAATTGCGGGTTGTTATAATACTGCTGGTATATAAGTTACAACTTTTGAAGGATTACAACTGCTGAAAGGATAAAGATTGCTCAGAAAGGATAAAGATTGTTTATATGATATGTATGAGATATTTTTGTAAAAGATACGTATAAGTTATATGTTTAGAAGATCATGATAACTTAGGAAAATATTGTAAGCCAGTTAGGACTCCTTGGTGTATAAAAGGAGGTCCTAGGGCATATAGATTGATATATATCTTTCATTGTTATGTCAATCTATTCGCAGCTTCAAGGTTTTGTAACCCTAATACTAGTTAGAGTATTCGTATTAATATATTGAAGCTTTAGTTTTTTAATCCGTGTGTTCATTAGAATTACTGTTTCATTGATATTATTCTTAGTATCATTGGCTAGATTCCGCATAGTCTTTGATATTCATAATCAAAGTTTTCTATCATAGTTGTTTTGGATTTATTTAATACAACTTAGGCTTATACAAGCTAAGCAAGATCTATTCTATTGGGACCAACAAGTGGTATCAGAGCTTGTGATAAGCTTTGAATAAGAAGAAACTTTACTACATACAAAGATCTACTTTTTCAAGAAGCAGTAGACTCTCAATCTACTCAAACAATCAAGCTACCTACTCCAACCTGGTGAGTATGATCTTTGAAAGATGAGGATGGAGAAGTACCTACAGTGCATTAATTACACTCTATGGGAGATCATAGAAAATGGTAATGCACTGATAGTAACAAAAACTATTGATGGTAAGGAGACTGTTAGCCCTCCTACAAGTGTT